>CAUZXS010001722.1:7500-27208 GCA_963585895.1 Sepioteuthis lessoniana | reverse complement strand
ACTCCCAGTTCTTGTCACATACACATTCATTTTGTTAAATAAAAGGTCTTCATAGAAGCTTATAAGCTATATTGCTGTTTAACATTAAAATTGATAGAAACTGCAGAACCCACTCCCCGTCTCATTTTTTACCTGTTGCACATCTTCTCAGGACATAATGGCCCTTTTGTATTCTTGAGTTTAAGACCTCTGGTTTAGAACATTTTATATATATATATATATATATATATATATATATATATATATATATATATATATAAAAAATCAAGTTTTTGGTATAGGAGAAATGATATAGGCAAACTGATAGTGGAATCATATGTGTATAGGAGAACAAATTATTCATATTTATATATATATATATATATATTTTTTATATATTTCTTAAATAATTTGTTCTCCCATATACATATGATTCCACTATTAGTTTGCATATATATATATATATATATATATATTACACTCAAGAGTTTGCAGAAATTTTAAAGATATTGGAACAAACAATTGAAAATTAATTCTATTATTTAAAACAAAAATAAGCATGCAGTCTGGTACCACAAGGATAAATTCTTCAAAAAATTCCAAAAATGTCAGAATAAAAACATTGTAAAAGGCTTAAAATGCTTACCAAAATCATGATTGCCGAAGACGGAACATTTCACCTGACAGGCTTTTAATATTGGAACCATTTGTTCTCCTTGAGTGAAAACACTCACTGCAAAGAAAAAAAAAAGAGAAAGAAACAATTAGTTGTTCACAATTTAATTACAAATTAAACTGTTGGTATTTTGACTTTAAAATTTCAAGCTTAGCGGCAAACTATAAAACTGGTGAGCAAGAGATATGAGGACTGTGGTTTAGAATGATTTATTTTTATACTTGCTAGAAAAGGGGAAAAATATTTGGTCACATGATATGATAAAAGACAAGTAAATCATAGTTGATGTCATTTCTTTTATAATTCTATGTCTACATAAAAGTAAATCTTAAATAGTCACCAAATAACTCTAAATGCAGAAAAGATTAATAATTCCTAATACAATTTTCATTTAGTTTATCATTAATAAAACTGGTTAGGAATTAAAAGCAGGCATTTTAACATGTCTTTAAAGAATTGACAACATTATCATGTAACAGTTTACATACATAATATCACCACATATGTCACAATACTTTAAGAATCTTGATAATGTTAGTCAAATGTACTCAGTCAGAAATCCAGTAAACTTTAGACAATTCCCTAATACCTGTGACCCAGTGATAAGAAAATTTGTTTGCAAACAGGAAATTGTAAAAAAAACATTCACTTGACAAGACTTATATGATGTGTTCAATGACATATTTCAATGAGAAGTACTGCATATAAGTAAAGTTGTAAAATTGGTGACCTGAGTCGACAGTTACCAGAAGGCTCCCTTTTCAATAGCTACTACACTGAGGCGTAGAGGAGGGCATTACTCCTTTTTCTGGATTGCTCCACTTTACCCTTAATATGTACCTTATATTGCTGAGTGTTAAGCAAGGTGGTATCAAGTACCATTTTTAAAGTCTTTGGTATGACATGACCTGGGATTGAACCCAGGTCTCCCAGACCATAGGTGAACACTCTACCCACTTGGCCAATGAGCCCGTTATATATATATTTCTCAATCCACTTTAAGATTCAGGCCAACCCCAAGAAATGAGGAGTTATAGGTCTTACCCTATCATTCTGGCTCATGTTGACAGGGACAGAATTTAGAGATATCCTCCTGCAAGACAAGTTCCTCTAACAAGATTGAAGAGTATGTATTTGAATTCAGAGTTTTCCTTCTCCTAGACTGGTGACTTTATAAAGCCAAAAGAACTCAGTCTGCCCTACTATTTATGCATAATTAAGAGAATAGATGGATTCATACCTTTCTCAAAAACATTATTGTGAAGTGAAATGTAAATAGCTTTGTCCAGAATTTGAACTTTGATTGCCCATTCCATTTCCTATGATGATAACCTTTACACACCACCTAAAGAGTTAAGTAAGCTCTACTATTTATGCATAATTGGTGAAGAAATTGATTTATGCCTTTCACAAGAACATCAATTTGAAATAAAAACAGTCAAGGCTGAAATTTAAACTCAGCTTGATGATTTCATTCTCTAATCATTACATCACCTGGGTCTCAGTTTTTGAGAGAGACAGAGACAGAGAGAGAAAGAGGGAGAGATATTTTACATCAATAAAAGTGATCTTATCTGTGAGATTTCTATAAACAGCTTCATTATACAATGACAGGCAGAGCTACTTGGCCCAAATTATAAGACCACTAAATGCTTTTTTCTATCTGCTGCAAAATTTCTTTAAATGGTTGTCAGTAAATCACATTGTCTGGTGTTAGGATTATTTACTCAAAACTCATGTTTGATCTAAATACTCTATAACCCAGTTTTTATTCAATCACAATTAACTGTTAGATTGCAAAAGTAGTGTTGATAGATTGCCCACTATTTTAAAAAAATATTTTAGATATTAGCCTATCCTATATCCTCCCATTGGTAGGTTCCACTTGATTGGCATACAGAGCACCCAATCTACTGTTACTTAAAATTTATACATTATATATAAAATATACTCAGTATATATACAAATGTATATATATTTAGCAATTTTTGATACATGTAGATAATTTTGACTTGGTCATTTTAAACATAGGTCACAAGCCCAAAAAGTGAAGGCACTCCTGTTCTAGAACCTTCCTTAAGTCATAATTTTTCTGTTGATCAATGTATAAACCTCCTGTTTGTCTATTTTTCCTTGCTAATTTCATACTAAGATAACAAGTCTTATTGATATAATTTTTGGTGAAGCCTCACAAGATATGTGACATCAGACATGTGAGGCTGACATCAGATGACATGGGAGGCTGACATCAGATGACATGGGAGGAGAGCAAAGGTTCATTTTTTTTTAATCTCCAGTTCTAAGCATTAGAAACAACTATTTTTTTTTTATATCAGAATATTTACTCTGTTACAGCAAGTTTTTCAGGTGTTAATAATCTTTCTTTTGTTTGTTTTGTTGTTAAGTATTTTAACTGTTGTCATATTTTAAGTTATTTTGCCCCTTGCAAAATCAGATATCCCTGCTAGTATAAAATACTGAACTCTATATGCTATAGTTTTTGAGTTCATAAAGTAACCCACTGAAAAATATAGACAATTATTATTATAGACAAGTATCTCGGAGGCTTCAGACAGCAGGTTGTGGAATTAATGAGTCTCACGACAGAATAGATCTGGGTACAGTGCCGGGCTTGGTTGTATAGGAAACTGGCAGTTGCCCATGCAGCAAGTCTCCCCTTTTAGTGCCACTAATGTTTTCTAAAGATAGAGCAAGGACCAGTAGTGCTTGGAATCACTGTTATTGATGAAGTTGCCAGAACAAAGTTGAAGACAATGTTGGACAGACTCCTTGTTTTGAATATAGGGTTATCTTCTTTTTTTGTTTTATCATTAAGGGTTTCCAGACTACTTTATTCATCTTTATTATTATTTTCACAACGTTTTGGCCGATATATCCTTTGGGCTTCTTCAGGTGTTTGTTAAACTTGGGAACCTTCACGGAACTTCGAACTACGTCCTTTATTGAAACCACAGGGGTTGCCTGTTCTGATTCCATTAGCCATAACCGAGTACAAGTGTTAAGTATTCCTGTATTGTTACTCACCTGTAGTGAGGATTGAACCTGCAACCTCCAGATGATTGTCTCCTTAGAAGCTTAGGGAACCAACGCTTATAACCGTTATGCCATGTGTCCTGCTGGACACATGGCGTAACCCTTAATGACAAAAATCAACAAGCTTCGTCTCAGAAATTTAGACAACTAAGGGTTATCTTTCTTCTAGACTGGTTGTTCACCAAAACAAGTCTACCCAACTATTTTATTTGTAGCTAGAGAGAGAAGAAATGGATTAGTGTGAAGTGAATGAAAACAGCCTGAGACAGAATTTGAACTCAGCTAACCAATTCATTTCCCATGCTAATAAACATCCCTTTTAAGGTAACACACATCATTTACATTAATATTCATATAGTAAAAATTTGTTTCAAATGAGATCCAAAGTTCATGACAGATGATCTTTATTGTAAAATGTATTGATGTTTCATTAAATGAAGAGGTTTACTGCAAACAAAAAGCAAAGATAACAAAGCAGAACAATTCTTCACACAAGAGAAATAAGAAAAACATTTGAGGCTCTTCTGAAAAGGTCATAATCAATAGTCAGAAAAGTTCAACAACATTGGATATTTTTTTATTTATATCCTTAGTGTCATCCACCTAAAAAAAAAGGTTATATTTATTTTTACAGTCATTTAAACACTTTATTTTTCATGTTTAAACAATCTTCAATTACTAGTTTAACCCTGCCATCAAAAAATGATAGCAATATTTCATATCTGAAAGAAAAAAATAATTTCAAACACTTCATCATCAAGGTGTGCCAACAACATAGATTCTCTTGATTCTCTCTAGTCATATGTCCCTATCAGTCATTGTTCTTGGTAAGTCCTCTCGAGGGCATCTAGTGTCTACACAGAACTGATGAACATGAAGTTTTTGCTGGTTGGCCAACGCTGGTGGGTCCATGTGTAGGAGGACATTACTTACAAGTTTATCCTTACTTCATCAGCAGTGCTTAACACGTTTTACTCGTCTTACGAGGATGGTTTGTGAGATGAGAGGTAAGTGGCTGCACAGTAGCTGTTTTGTAGGGTGCTGCTTCTAGAATTTGTTCCAAATAACAGGCAGCATCCTTGCTTAGTTCCCATCTAGCGTTTTATCCAGGCTCATTAAAGTCCAAGTAGCGTAACTGACACAACTCCAGCTTGGTTACAGAATTTCAATGCAGAAGAGTTTGGTAATAAATAATAGTTAATAACATCTGTTCCACTAGAAATAATAAAATCCTGGTATCTTTGGTTTAAAAGGAAATTAATCTTTCATAAAAAAATGTTAGGGATGTACTTATTTATAGAGAATATTGTATATACATATATACATTCCCATATACAAAATGGGGAGGGTCTCGGTGGTATAATGGCTAAAATGCTGGACTTGCAACATTGAAGTGAATTTGAACTCCAGTCATTGCTATTATATTCACTTGCCAACAAGATACCTTGGAAAAGGCATGAACCATCTTATCCTCCCAGTAATGGTTTAGATAGTATAACTACCATTCTCCTACAAGGATGGCTTTGACATTAAATTACCCATGAAAGCTGATATGCCATTAAACAAAGAAACCAAACCAAACCACAAAAGTACACACACACACACACATAAATGTGCACAAATACTTCTTTTTTGTATTACTATAGGATTAAACATCTATTTAGAATTTTAGATCATAGAAGTTTTGACTGTGTAGAGGAAGATTTAGATCACTGATCTAAATTAAAATTCCCATTATATTTTTAAGACCTCTAAAAATCTCTAGTTTAGGCTGGATTTGTTATATGTAAAAATTACCAAAAAGAGAAAAATCTGAGCAAATCAAAATAAAGTATCTTTTTTCACTTGCAGTCTGTATCATTAAAGAAATATAATTGTTTGTTTGTCTGGTTTTATGGCATATCAACCCTTGTAGGTTATTTAATGCCAAATCCATTTTTATACAAATAAACAGTTCCATTTCAAACAATTCAATTTAGCATAAGAACACAGTTTGTCAAAAACATTTCTATTTCAAGCTATTCAGTTTAGTCAAACAGTTCTAATTCAAACAATTTAGTTTAGTATAAGTATAGTTTTTGTTTACATGCAGTGAAATGTCAAACAGTTCTATTTCAAACAATTCAGTTTAGCATAAGTATGCAGTTTGCTACCACTCTGGGCCAGAGTGAACCTTGGAGCGATGGCAATAAAGGGGTTCTCTGTATTCCCCAAATCTCCAGCATTACTAGAACCCCACCATCAAATTGATTAGTGTCATACCAAGGACACTCGTTGGAGGTCTTACCCTTCTGCAGAGGTGCAGTCGGTGTATTCTACAGCCCCAGGCAATAGGGTAAAAATATAATCGTGATTCCAAAAGAAATCAATGTCAACTTGATTTGGTCGAATCTTTCCTTTACGTTCTGCAATGATCAACTTAGGCTGGTCAAGTTTTTCACTGCCTTCAGCTATGGTCAACTTAGATCAGTCAATACTAATGTGTAAGTCTTCATTGATTATATGTATACGAGAGGTTTGGGAAATGTGCGAGACAGTATTTATGCCAAGGACTGAAGTGTGAGGTTTCTTAGATATTTTAGTGGGCAACTGGTGATGATACTGAAGAGTGGTCAGTTTGGGAATATAATATAAGAAATTGCATTGATCTATAAAATTAACATGTCAGTCTTATTTGCAAAACTTCAGTTGGATTCTGTTAATGGCTACTTTCATAATTGTGCCACTTCTTACCTTTATGACAGGACAAATGACCACCTCTGTTTTGCAAGGGCAGTAGAGATAACCTTTACAGTAAAGAAAAAGAAAAAGGCAATAAAAAAAAAACATCTAAATTTATAAAAGACAATAACTGTCTATTATTTTATCTTGATACCAGATGACAGTAACATCAATCCATAATGATAGTGATGCTTCTATTTAAGGAGTGAGAGATTCTAATTAGTATTTTGTAAGTATCTCTGCTAATATTGAGTATTTGGGTGAAAAAAAAATTATGTTCAGCATGACTGCAGCCATGGCAAAGTTATCATTCAGTTGCAAATTAAACGGGAAATTGCTTTATTCTCTAAATTAGAACATTTTAAGTACTGAAATAAAAATCTCTCTAGATGTCGTTTTTGCTGGGCTAGGTTTATGCACACACACACATATAAAGATAATGAAGATTTTAGCACTATATAAATAAATGTCTCAAAACACCAAACATACTAAATACTAAAAACATTAAAAAAAAACTTTATCTCAATTAATAATAATCATTATTATTATTGTTACTTCTTGTGAGTTTTTCACACCAGTTTTAACTGGAGGCCTTTCACTGGAGTCTAAGTGACAGCAAGTTTTCAGGACTCTTCTGAATATTCTGGCCAGTCTCAACAATGCTGTAGTTTGAATGTAACTCTTCCTTTAGTTTCCAACTGTTCTAATCCTCTTTCCAATCTTTTGGGGACCATTCCAAGTACACCAAATACAATTGGTATCAACATCACCACGTATGTTCCATAGTTTTTTAGTTTTTTGGCATGGTTCAAGTATTTGTCTATTTTTTCACTTTCTTTTATTTTCACTCTATGTCAAGTTCTCTCTTTTTTTTTTTATTAATTACCACACGGTCTGGTCTTTTGACCAGGATTAGGTAACTTATTTGTATCTCAAAGTCCCAGAGAATTTTAGGCCTTTCATTCTCAAGAATGGATTCAGGTTTGTGCATATACTATTTAATAGTATGGTCAAAATTCAATCTTTTGCATAATTCCCAGTGGATCACCTTTCCTACCCAGTCATGCCTAGTCTTGAACTTCTGTGCTGCATTCACTTATTATGTCATCAATCATTCCATCTTTCTCTGCATAACCTACACTTGCAATTCTGTTGCATATTATTGATTTTTGCTTTAACATAATTCATCCTTATGGCATTATTTTGTGCTGCTATAAGAAGAGATTTAGTTTCTCTCTTGAGATTTTCCTTTCATAGCCATGTCCACATCTAATGTGCAATCTTGCCAGTCTATTATTTGAAATATCCATACAGTTGTTTTTCTGCTTCATAGTTTTTGTTGTTTTTTCTTTCTTATGTTGCCACAGCTACAATTTGTTACTGTAATGAATCTTTCTTTACTCTTTTTAATATAGTCCTCAGGTCCTTGTATTGATGCATTTACGCAATCGATAATGTTGGCAAATCCTCTTCTTTTCTTGACATATACAGTCTCTTTACATCATCCCTTGGATGTAACATCTTGTGCATATTCATCAATTTTCTTGTCTTTTGGTCAATTTGGCTAAGTTCCTCCATTATCCATATTAAGAATGGTCCTGAGTATCTTACAAGGGGGACTGTCCAAGTATTTATACCTTGGATGAGATTTCTGCTGCAATGTATGGTTTCAAGAAGCTTTCTAAGATTAGAAATAATTAGATACTGAAGATTTTATATATTAACCCAGCCCCTCTATCATGAATAGAATTTGAAACATGGTCAATTTCTAAGCAAAGAAAAATTGGATTGAATTCTGAGTTTTCTCGTCTTCTAGATTTGTTGTCTAACCAAGGCTAAAGAACCCATTCTGCCCTACTATTTACCCACAGCTTTTCCCAAAGGCATGGTTGTTGATTCTATTTCATACGATGATAACCGTTACACATTTCCGAAATTATTTTGAAAACTGATGTGACTAAATTTGAACAAACTGATGAAGACTTTAGTAGCCTAATTAGTAGCGTTGAATACAAGTCATATAACTTTTCTAAAATAGGAAATAGACATTCAGTTCTTGTTAGAAGCTCATTCTTTATGTCTAAACTATGCTGTTTGATTAACTTACAATATAAAACTTGGTTGTTGCAATAAAAAGCAACAAAAGTAAGATCAAAGAAAAACTAGCAAAAAATGATGAATATGTATTTACCCAACCCTTCTGTCAAGAGAATAACGTAAAGTCAATATTTTTTAGCAAAGTACAATTGGTTTGAATTCAGAGTTTTCATTCTCCAAGATAGGTTTTCAACAGAGTTAAAGAACCCAATCTGCCCTACTAAAGGAGAATTAGATTCATACCTTTCCGATGGGTATAATTGTAATCTTCTAAATTTGGGTTAAAAAATGAATAATAACAACGGTGCTTCCTCTGAGAAATTTGGACAACTTGAGACTGTTACATCCACTAGGTATAAATGAACAAAAAAATAAGATGAAAGAAAAGCTATGAAAAAAATTTTTAAAGTTGGGGAGTGGGTGAAAAGTTCTTGGCCAAATCAAAAAGGAAATGATGTTTAAAAAATATAACTGAATTGGTTTTAGAAGGATAAAATAATCGAGAGAAACAAAGTGCTATTTGTATTGAACTGCAGGATGAATATTACAGAATGGCATTTAAGTTTCTTAGCATAAGGTCATTCTCTTCTTGGTTGGAACAAAAACTTCTCAGCATCCCTCCAAATAACGAAAATGCTTCATCTATAAAATTTAGATAACTTAAGACAATGACATCCATTATTACTACTATGTGTAAACAAATAACAAAACAAGATAAAAGAAAAACTAATCAAAAATTAATAATGAAAATACCTTGTGTAAAAAAAGCTATTATGTTTCTTACTACTACTATCGATATTGCCGTATGGATGCACTACATGGACTCTAACTAAATGTATGGAGAAAAAGCTTGACAGCAATTACACAAGAATGCTGTGAGCAATATTAAACAAGTCCTGGAAGCAGCACCTCACAAAGCAGCAGCTGTACGGCCACTTATCACCCATCATGAAAACTATCTAAGTTAGACAAACCAGACATGTGGGACACTGATGGAGAAGTAGGGATGAACTCATAAGCGACATACTCCTGTGGACGTCTTCACATGGACGAGCAAAGGCAGGACGACCAGCTCGAACCTGTATACAACAGGTCTGTGCTGATACAGGATGTAGCCTTGAAGACCTACCAGGAGTGATAGATGATAGAGGAGTGTGGCGGGAGAGGGTCAGGGAGATTCGTGCTGACGGTATGACAAAATGATGATAACTACTACTAAAAATGGCTTTTAGAGGTGGCCTTTAAGCAAGATTTAAAAAAACTGGAGATAGGAAATGACTGCTTTAAAACTGTATGAAGTTAATCTTTATATTAATTAGAAAGTTTAATGATTAAAAAAATGCAGTAACTGTTTTATCTAATTAAACAAACCTTCCTAATTAAAATGATGACATTGACGAGTCGGCAGCTTTTAACTTCTAATGACAGGTAACAACTGGCAGGTGGGACAAAAGAAAGGAATGAAATCAAAGAAATAGTTCTGACACAAAGTATTTGGATTTTTGCAAAGGGGTGCCAGAAAGTTCTTCATCATCAATTACCTAAGTTCACATTCTTTTTGATTTTCAGTATATTTCTATAATAAAAAATATTTCTATAGTAAAATCATTAGCAATGTGTTTCAACATGCAAACATGTATGTCTCCAGACACCAATGATAAAAAACAATAAATTAAGAAGAAATGGAAACCACTCTGACATGAATCAGGACCTTTAACCTGTAGATTGACATTCCATACTTTATATCAATATGACAAACAAGTTACAACATAAACCCAGAAATTATATGATGGTTGGTTTGGCATATCAATCCTTGTAGGTTATTTAATGCCAAATCCTCTTCATACGTAAATATCAAATATATATGATTTGATTGTGTTTTATGGCATATCAACTTTTCTAGGTTATTTAATGGCAAATCCTCTTTATACATATATATTAAATATATATGATTTGGTTTGCCTGGGTTTTATGGTATATCAACCATTGTTGGTTATTTAATTGCAAATCTTCTTTATATATATATATATATATATATATATACACCAAATATATATGATTTGTAAACACAGTTTGTAAATGACACATAGCACATGTTTACACACAGCTAATTTCAAGTATTGCTATCCAACACCAATAGTTTTATTTGCACACAGTCAAATGGTTTCAAGTATTGCTATTCAAATCTAGTAATTCTATTCAACATTATTTATTTGTTTGCATATAGTTAATTAGTTTCAAGTATAGTAAATGATCAAATATTTCTATTTGACCCATAGATGGAGCCTTAAATGGTACTACCACCCTGAGTCAGAGTGGGCCAGAGAGTAATGACAATAAAGGGGTACTTCACAAAGCTCCAGAACTGAAGCCTCACCATCAGATGCAGTTTAGTGTCATACCCAAGACACTTGTTGGGAAGGCAGGTATTGCTCTTCTGCAGAGATGAAATTGGCATATTCTACAGCTCCAGTCAACTGGGTTGAATGTCAGTCATTTGTTTGCACACAGTGAAATGGTTTCAAGTATAGTAAATAATTAAATATTTCTATTTGACCCATAAATAGAACTCTTACAGTTCTACACAAAAACCTTGGATTGAATAATTCATTTTTTAAAATACTAGGAAGGTTGGAGAATTCTCTGGCTAAAATGAAGAGATCAAAATAATAAAGATGACAATACAAGATTGAATAATTCATTAAATAATGAAGTAGTCATACATTTTTTATCACTAAAAAAGTTCAAATAGCCAGAAATCAACAAGACCAAAATGTTAGTTACATTTAGCATATGAGATTTATATGCAAACAAAACTATTAAATGACAGAGTTGATGATATTTTTTGTTACTTACATAAGGACGGGTTGAAAATGTCTCCACTGAATAAGACGAGTGGATTCAGTTCTTGGCAGGACTTGACGTATCCTGCAAATCTTGCGGCGCCTCCTTTCGGTTCATCTGAGCGCGGCTCAATGTTGTAGACATCGTTGAAATGAAGAATTGTGACTGTGTCAGCCATCTTGCCAGTTGATTCAACAAAGCGAGAGGGCCAAGATCAAAATGAGGGTTATGGTTGAGGTTTCTTCCAGGTCATGGGGAAAGCTGGAAAAAAAAAAAAGAAAGATACAGTAGGTTAAGACATAAGATCTTCAGTTAAGAGAGTTTGCTGAAAAGTTCATAGGTTGACCAAGATACTCAAATAGATTGTGAATAAATGAGGTCTATTTTTCAACAAAGTTCCTCTAGTGGTCCCCATACTTCTTCCATTGGTGTTGCAGGGCTTGAATTTCATTGGTCAAAAAAGTTATTAAACTCAATATCTGGCAAAAGGATTCTGTACCATGTTACACAAACAAAAAAAACAGTCTTAACTGTCAGAAAGTTTAAGTCTTATTGTTTTAAGTCCAATTTACCTCTTCTTTTTTCTTTTAGCAGTATGATGTGTGTCACTGACCCCACCATCTTGTTCCTAGTATCCAAGATCTCCCCATCCCTTGTTCATTTTATCCTAATTTCCTATCATCTCAGCCCACAATTTTTTTCAAGATCTTGGACTTTCTTTCATTTCACTATTTCATGTTACCATTCCTGTCTGTGCCCAATTCAGTGTATTTTTTGTCCTGACAACTAAGCCCCACTCCCCAGTAGGGATTGTCCAGCTTGTTTTTGGCCCTGAAAAACCAGAAAACAGTCAACCTTCCAACCTTAAAAGAGAGGGACGAATGGGGAATTTTTCTTGTTTTATTTTAATTTTGCCTCACCTCATTGTTTTAAAAAAGTATTCTAATGTCGAAAAAAAAATTTCAATTCATTGCACATAAATTATAGACTTTTATGTAGGTTTTCATAGAGAACGTGGTATTTTGGTGATTCTGGCATGTCCGATGAGAATGAATGAACTTATTGTATTGCAAGAATGGGTTGTGACTGTGGCTTGCAAGGGCTTCTTAAGATAACCGCTCCGCTTTCTCTTCCCCAAATGAGGCTTTGTGCTTCAAAACACTGCATTATTTTGTTTTACAGCTGTTTTAAATAAAATTTTAACTGTTAGAAAATTTTTGCAACAACATCACCCCTAACATCTGACAGCCTAACTCCACAGATTACAATCTCTTTGATTATTATACATAGGGCGTGGTTGAGCAAAAGACTAATAAAACTAGATGTAAAACCAAAGATGAACTGAAGACAAGGATAATGGCAGAATTTACCAATTTAAAGTAGAAGACTGTTGAAAAAAAAAATATATATATATATATATATATATATACTCATTTTATGGAGGTGCTCATGGAAACAGAGCCTACAACCCAAGTTCAAATCCTGGATGAGATTGTAATTCACAGAGTGCTAATGCCCTTGGGAAAGTTATGAATCCAACTATTCTCCTACCAGTTATGAGTAAATAAATAGTAGGGCAGACTACGCTCTTTAACCTTGGCATAGCAGCCAGTGTAAGAGAAGGAAAACTCTAAATTCAAACCTGTTAAACTGTGCTTAAAATTTACCTTGTATTGCATCATGCTTTGGGTGAGGAGTTAGTAAATATATATACATAAAAACACACACACACACACACACATAATTTTTGGATGAATGGTTTGGATTAGAGTTATGGTAATGTTTCATTGGCTGTTTTCATTTTCTAATCAATAGACAGCACTCTTAAAGATAAGAAACTATTACTGAACTATCTGATCCTGAATGCTGACCTATGTGGTTCTTCCCTCCACCAGCATCTGATGAAGCTCACCATCGACTCAATTTTGGATTCATCTGCCTTGCTTCACATTCACCATGCCGCATCCCATGGTTTCCATTGTTACGCATTTGCTTGGCTAGCAAAATACTCTCCTCCCTCAGAAACTTATCCTGCTATGGCTTTTCACAGGATACCTGAGTGATTATAGAAGAGTGAAAAAAAACAAAAAAGAAACTTATTTTCCTTAAGTCCAAATATCCCATCTTAGCTTGATCAGTTACCTGTGGTATTATCTTATTCTATCATTAGGCATATTTTGGGTCGAGTCAATAATTTTCATTTTTTAAAAGAAAGTTATAACTATGCATTTCAAACTTCCAATATTTTAAATGCAATCAGAAATTACCTGATTAAAGAATGCCTTCATCAGTCATCCTTATTTCAGTAGTGAAAAAGTGCCCATTATAATTTAATCTATGATCACACACCACTAAAATAGAGAAAGTGAAAGTGAAAGAGAATATTTGATATGTTATGTTGTAGGAGTTTAAGAATAATAAAAATGCAACAGAAACAGTTTAAAAAATTTGTAGAGTTCCTGGTCAAGAAGTCATTACTGTCCACCAAGTCGAAAACTGGTTTTCAAAGTTTTTATTCTGGTGATATGTCATTGCAAAATGAACCCAGACCAGGATGTTGATCAGACCTTGATGATGATTCTTTAAAAGAATTGGTGGAATGCAATCCAAACTCAAGAATTAGCACTTAATTTCAACGTATACCAATCCACAATTTGCTGCCATTTGAAAAAGACAAGAGAAGCTGGATGTTTGGGTTCTTCACTCTCTTAGAAGAATAAGGACGATCCCATATCCAAAATGACAAATCTTCTTTCAAGACAGAGAAAGGATCTGTTTCTCAAGAATATCATTTCAGATGATAAAAAATGGGTCTTTTATGACAATGTTTAATGCAAAAGGCAGTGGATTAAGGATGAATCTATGGCCTACTACAAAGATAGAGCTTCATGGAAGAAAATTTATGTTATGTGCACAAATGTTATATATTTCTCCTATTAGATAGTGGTAACAAGGGAAATGTGCTTCTCAAGGATAATGCAAAGTGACATTCAGCAAGAATCATGGAGGAAAAAATATTGGATTTTGCTGATCAGTCCTACCCCATTCTTCATACTCACCAAACTAGGTTCAAGAACCCAGTCTGCCCTAATATTTACCCAGGAGGGAATAGAGTTGGATTCATAACTTTCCTAAGGGTATTAGCACTATGTAAAATACAAACAGCTTCATTCAGGATGTCCATTTCTTATAACAATAAACATTACACCATAAGTGCCTTATATATATATATATATATATATATATATATATATATATATGCATCTCAATATATATATATATATATATGTGAATAAAATCAATTGATTTTCATAGTAAACAAAAGTTTTAATTTTTGTGTAAAAAAAAAGCAGCGGTGTTGGCTGTTCTGGCTACAGTTCTAGCAAAGACAGCTTCCTAATCAGTCTTGAAGTCGAAGTCAGCCCCAATTCTGTTCCTTGTAAATCCGATGTGTTGGCTCTGGAGGTGACCATCAAATAGGCCTTCTGAATGGACTTAAAAATAATGTTTAGGAGGGCTTTGGGCATCAGACTGGTGTTCAGATTATCACCTGGGACAACTTTTGACTGAATGGATTTGGAGACGTTAAGCTTTCAGTTAGCGGGGTTCAAACCAGCAGGTGATCAGACTTTGAACTTAGCTGATGAGCAGCCAGTAGCCTTTGAACTTGCAAAGTCCAAAGAGATGTCTTTGGACATCTTTGAAGTACCCTCTGTGGCGGCAGGAGCAACCAGGATAGATGCAACACCAGTGTTTCAAAAAGAGTTGTTGCAAGAAAAAATGTTTAGAAAAAATGAAAACTAAGCAAATTTACTTGTGACCAAGCTAACAAACTCTGGTGCAAAGAGGGAGAGAAGCTGAAAAGAATGAAAGAAAAAACCAAAGAGTTTCAAGAGTGCCTCAACAACTCAAGCAAAATTCTGGGAGGCAAAAGCTGACCAATAAACAAAGGAAAAACAAAGATGATCACTTCAGTTGAGTTCTCCAACAGTATGACAAAAGTCTCAAAAAACATCAGCCGCATTCTCATACTGTGGCAATTTTATATGCTCCATTTTTGGTATATCCAGACATTGAAACTCAGTCTGTTAATTTCTCCCCTCGAACATCTGGGCACCTGAACCAAACCACGTTTCCTAGCGGACATTCAAGTTGTCTTTTCTGTAACTTAAAGGACATGCGTTCAATCAAAGCAGGCCAGACACAACCAGGTTCTCTTAAAAACTGTGTTTTATTAATTCTTACACATTATCCCCCCAACACACACCTATATATATATATATAGGTGGTACAAGTTGTCAGTTCAGAAAACAAAATTAGCAAGCCAAATTCAAATTCTCTGGAATAAAAAAGATATCTTATTCTGAATATATATTCAAATTCCCAATCTAGCTGTATTGCATTCATTTTATATTAACGCCCTTGAGACAGACCTGAATGCATCTCTTCTTCTCCTCCCAGCTATGAGGAAGATAATATAATAAATTTGGATCTTACACCTTGGTTAGGCAAACAGTATATGGGAAATAGAATTTTGAATTCAACCTACTGTCAAAATCTGAGTCAGTATAGCAGGGTAAGTGTCCTGCCATTGACTGAGAATAATGATGATGATAACTATGATCAAATTGGAATTCATCCAGAAATCTCTCTTCCAACATCTTTTAGAGAAAATTTGATTTTCAACTTAACCCAGTTCAATTTATCCTTACTGCATTTTTTAAACTAGAATATGACTTTGGGCCAAAATTGTTTAACTATTTTATGCACATGATTAGGTTAATTAAATGCTTTTAATTATACGTTCTACATACAAATCATTATTTTCATAAGATTATTATAGTAAATAAACATATTTGATAATAAGTGAGAAATTTCTGCAGTTCCTCTAACTACATTGGGTTTTCAGCCAACCCTCATAAAATTACTGTCTCCATTGGGATTTAAAACTATATTTCACTTTTCATCAGATAGACTATAAAGTTTTTCTGTCAAAACCCCTGCTTGAAAGTTTTGACAAATGGACATATATGTTTTACATGATTATGTAGAGAATGCTTATAAAATGGGGACAATCCCGCAAAAAGGCTTGTTTTGATTTCTTTTTTGATTAAAACCACTTCATGACTTCAATTTAACTAAAGTTTCAAACAGTAGTGGAAAACTTGCAGTTTACTAAATCATCAAGCTTGGCCTTGTTGAAAAACTAATTAAAATTGTAGATTTTCATTTTAGAACCTGATATCCCAATGCAAAAAGTTATTAGAATGTTAATCAAATTTTCCATTTCATTTAAGTAGAATATAGACATTAAATTTGATCTAAGCAATTAACTAAAAATTCAAATTTTAGATTTTGTTGTAAATGTACTAAAAATTGATTGAGTACAGCTTTATTAATAGGCAATAAATTTCAATTTGTCTTTTGAATATAAAAATGTTCCTTACTCCTGGAAAACAATGGAGTAGAAATGTTCCTTACACCTGGAAAACAATGGAGTAGAAATTCATCCAATTTCTTGATATAATGGAGATAAACATAAAATATTAAAATCTTTCACTCATTCTTAAATAGAAGTATCAATATCATCATAGAACACTGATATGACAGGAAGCCAATGGGTTGGTGCATCATTAAATTTTATTTGATAAAAGCCCACATCACTTTTTTGTCTGTTTGTATGTTGTTGTTTTTTTTAATCAGATGTCATGCAAAGAAATATATAAAATTGTTGAGAGAATCTCATTGTGATTTGAACATTAAAACTGGGGATAGCAAATGATGCATTCACTACATCACCATTTTTCTGTTTGAATAAAGATTTAAATTAACTTGGAAATATTAAGTTAAGTTTTTTGGAAATTTTTTTGATGTTTGCAATTATCTAAATCTATCAATTATCAATACAAATTGTTTCAGAAAAATTGATGTCATTTTGTAATCTAAAAACTTAACCATTTATCTTTCAAATGATCTCAAATTTTAACAAAATGTGTAAAAACATGTAAAAATTATATGTTTAATGTTTTTTTTCTTTTCAGGTATAGAAATGATATTCACTAAAACAGAAAAGGCGTTCGTACATCAAACATAGAATCTTGAGTTGTTTCTACAAATGCAAATAAAATTTGAGATCATTTGAATGAGAATTGCTATCAAATAATGTAAATCTTTCTGAACCACTCTATACATCTCAAATAATATCAAAGTATTTGAAATATCCATAATATTGATGTATCAAATTCATTTAAAAAAACAACAACAAAATTTAACATTTCAAAATTTTCATGACATTTAAACAAAAAAACTGGAACTTTATGAAATTTTAAAATCTAGCACTACAATAATTTATTTAATAATAATTTATTCATTTGAATAAAAATTCGAATAAAAATCAGTAAATTATGTTGAACACCTCAAAAATTCTAAATTTTTATGAATGAGGAAGATTTGAATGAAAGAGGTCAATTAAAAAAGCAAAGGAATGAAAGAAGAAGTCAATTAACAAAGCAAAGGAATGAAAGAAAAAGTCAATTAAAAAAGCAAAGGAATGAAAAAAGAAGTCAATTAACAAAGCAAAGGAATGAAAGAAGGAGTCAATTAACAAAGCAAAGGAATGAAATAAGAAGTCAATTAACAAAACAAAGGAATGAAAAAAATCAATTAAAAAAAGCAAAGGAATAAAAAAAGAAGTCAATTAACAAAGCAAAGGAATGACAAAAGAAGTCAATTAAAAAAGCAAAGGAATGAAAGAAGAAGTCAATTAACAAAGCAAAGGAATGAAAGAAGGAGTCAATTAACAAAGCAAAGGAATGAAAGAAGGAGTCAATTAACAAAGCAAAGGAAAGCCTAACAAATACAAGAAAAAATTTTTAAAAATTGAAAACACAATTTTCATTTTTAAAATTTTCAACAGACAGATGCAAATGAAACTGGCATAAACAATTACATCATTTTTGTAGGTATTACACTAGCTTCACATATATGTGTAGATACAGATATATAATGATACAACAGTCTATATTTATATAACTAACTTTGTGTATGTTCACAAAAGAAATTATATAGATAGATTGATAGATATCTTTTATCTTTCCCCAGTCTCTCTAGCTTTCACTCAATATATCTATATATATAAACAATCTTCCGTTATATATATATATATATATAATTGGATCAATGACAGTTACTGGTTGCTTTGTTGATCCTTTAATTCTACTCTTCTCATTCTCTCACCTGTCACTAGCACCTGCGACAGTCTCTCCTGATAAGTTGGTGAGCATGATCTTTACATATATAAGACAGCATTTGTTTTTCTTTGTTCCTGTTTAAAAGTAAGGAAAAATGGTGAGTGTAGGCAATGGGAGTCTATGTGCGGAGGAGGAATGAATAATTAGATTCATTCACATCCACCCACATCTAAGGCCATGTGGGAGATGACAGAGACATACCTGAACGACAATGCAATGTGAGGGAAGTAAGTAGAAAAGTGTACATCAGAATGAGTAGCTGACATAAAGCAGTTGATATATATGTGTGTGTAGATATAAGATATGAAATATACGACATGGAACAAGTCAGTTTTAATAAGTCTGGCATAAGACTGAGTGAACAAAAAAAAGAAAAATGATTGCAGCACACAAACAACTGTAATAGGAAAGGCTTCTTTAGTTCTAAAAATTGATGTTTTAAATCACAGACTTCACCTTATTTCTTATTAACCAGAAAGGTCAGCAAGAAAAAAACAACTACTGCAAACAGTAGGCATGAATATTCACATTTGCACAGATATACTTATATTCTATTTTTCCAAGACATCTCTGGGGATTAGATGCAGAGGACTCCAATGAAAGTGTAAAAAAAATATCTCCAGTTAAACCCACAAACCATAACTTTTAATAATGTTGACTATATTTAACACAAAAAAAAACAGGGGAGCAATATAATGTACAGCAACATTATGGCTTCTAAATGTAAAATGAAAACAGTATATTTTAATAATGTTGACTATATTTAACACAAAAAAAACAGGGGAGCAATATAATGTACAGCAACATTATGGCTTCTAAATGTAAAATGAAAACAGTATATTTTAATAATGTTGACTATATTTAACACAAAAAAAAACAGGGGAGCAATATAATGTATAGCAACATTATGGCCTCCACATGTAAAATGAAAACAGTATATTTTAATAATGTTGACTATATTTAACACAAAAAAAAACAGGTGAGCAATATAATGTACAGCAACATTATGGCTTCTAAATGTAAAATGAAAACAGTATAGTGTAACATGAGAAGTAGCAAAGACAATAAACAATATACGATTGAAGTG
>CAUZXS010001721.1:5000-121745 GCA_963585895.1 Sepioteuthis lessoniana | reverse complement strand
GTTGATTTTAAAATCATGATATCATAAAAGAACTCCCATAGAAATGTTGAAATTTTTTTTAAACACCCTGTATTTTCTGTTTTCTTAATTCTAGTTGCTTCTTACCACAACTCACAACTGTTATAGAAATAACAACCCAGGTGAATTGCCATAAAAAGCAACTAGAAATTATGATAATGTATTATACTGGTCAAAAATATTGATGATGATGGATTTGTTTCATTTCAAAATTTCCTAAATGTTGTCTTAGATTTTTAAAACAATTTGTACTTTTTTAAAAATTTATTGCAGAGGTGTAATCCATCAGCTATGTAGAGTACTTGGCCTATTGAACAAGGAGACTACATGCAATCCTCCATCTGATGCTCTTGGATTGCTTGAATGGGCAAAACAAATGCTAAATGACTACTATGAACTTCAACAGGTATCAGCTTCATTTTTTCCCCATATTTAATTAACTGATGTATTGCATGAAAAAAGAAATAAAAACATAAGAAATGTAACTTTTAACCCTTTAGGAACTGAGCAGCCAATATTTGTGCCACTAACAAGAAGTACATATACCTGGATGGCCTAAATGGTCTTCAGTATTGCTTACAAAATCTTGCAATTTTGTTATATATTTTAGATTGACTATATAAAATGTAATCTGTTATTCAACTACAACATTTTCTTTGCAGAGCCCAAGGTGGCAGAGGTATAGGCAAAAGAGGGGCCCAGGGTTCTTAAGGGTTAATTATGATGATTTATTTTCTATGAGGAAATTGTTTAAAATTTTTTGGTGTGTGAATTTGTACTAAGAGGTATTATATTAAATCAGCATTAAAGATTAAAATTAACATGTGATCCTATATTTTTTCACTAAACCATGATGTTTGTTTATAGGATTTGTTTTCTATGTCAGCAACAAATTTACATTATAATGATAACATTTTTGTTATCATTTTTAGCAAAAAAAACATCTACTTGTAAAAGACTTTTAATAGCAAAATAGTGTTAGAAGAGAATAAAACAATTTACAATCAAATTTTCAACTTAATTGTGTGTATTCTGTATTCACACTCATTCCAATCATTGTAATTTTCTAAAAGAGATTTATTTATTTGCAATGAATGATAACATAAATTCTATAGATAAGATGTGATTCAATGTTGAGCTTAGTGGCAACCAAAGGCAGCTTTTAAATGAGTATTATTGAAAGAGACTTTCAAAGACAAACCTGTGTGTGTGTATTGTATAATAAAATCCAGTTTGCATTTGTTCATATTTATTCCCACAAGCATTTATATACCTCTTCTCTGATGTTTACAAAGTCAAAATCTAAGTTTCAAATATTTTGTTATCAAATTCTTTTTTTAATAAATAGACTTTTTGATGTTTTATAGAGTGTTTTAATACATAACATTAAGCTTTTTTTATCTTAGACATCAGATATCAGAATATTACAATTTTATTTCTAATGTGCTACTTTTTCTATTTACATTGAAATAAGTATTTGTCAATTAAGTATTATTAAAATTAGCTTCCAAGGGTTAGGTTAGAATATATTACTATTGTCTTCCCTTTGATTTATAACATAAGACAAAAGGACAGTCTCGTTTGTTGTATAATGCTGTAAAGTGTTATTCCATGTTTGATTATTTGCATTGCTGGTTTTAATATATAATATATTTTAATGAATGCAAAAGTAACACTTGGAATTACCCACTTAGATATTGATGTGTTAAAAATGTATGATAATGACTATATAATCAATAATTTAAAGGATTTTTATTCATTTTATCTTTTCTAGCAAGATGTAATGAATGTGCCAGAACTAACTCGCACACCCATATCTGATGTGGATGTTCAACCAATCTATGCGATTCCCCATGACAGCTGTCATCTGAACAATGTCAGCCATAATCCCCGTGGTAGCCTCAGTAGCAGCAGAGGAGGAAGTACCAAGGTCCCTACCAACAAGAAGAGTGTGAATGGTGGCACTGCAGACAGTGGCTATTACAGCAGTGTGCCAGTACCTTACTATAAAGGGAACAGACCAGGTAGCAAACCTCCTTTGCCATTAAAAAGAAGCCGGCATAACAACAATAATAATAACAACAACAATAACAACAACAATGGCTATTATAAGAAAGAGAATTCTTCTAATGGCTTTTACAGTTCTAATGATATCTATACCTGCACAAGTTCTTACAGTGAGAGGAGTGGCAAATGTATGTCCACTTTCATAAGAGATGATATTTCGAACGTCAGTGAATGTTCGGAAAGAAGGTTGGTTTACAAGCTTTTTTATATTTTCTTTACTTTTTAATAATAAAAAAAAAACAAAAAAACCTTTGTATGACATAATGTTATAATTAGGAGGAATAATTAAAGTTAATGAGTGATTGGCAAATGTGCAATTATAGCATAAAAGCTGCTATATTTGTACCAACAGCAGAGAAACCAGATTAGAATTAGGTTTACCCTAATTATTTGTGTATAACACTTTTCCTACATATTTTTAAGCTTAAAAGTTAAAGGTGGGTATTATATACAAGAAATGAATATTAACTTTTTATCCAGCTATGTGCATCACTATATTCAGGATGGTATGACCAAATGTAAGTTAAATTTATAATCCAAACTAACTACTGTATAACAAATACTTCTATTTTATGTTGCTACAGAGAAGTAGCCACTGGAATGTGTGCTTGTTTAATTTTGTTTCTCCTAGTAAGCTTATTTTTGCCACAAGCTTGTTGTCTTTTTATGTGAACATGTCCATGTCTTTGCTCTAAATATGATGTTAATGTTTGGTTTCAAAACATAACTAAAGTGTGAAAGTAAATAATGAAAATAAATCTGACAATATATGGAAAAATTGAAAAACCAGGTAATCCAAAGAGAAGAATTTAGTGTAAAAGAAAATCGATGTTATGTTTTAGTTCTAATAAACCATCATCAGGACTTAGAAAGCATGATATCGATTGATGTTAGATCACTAAAAATCATTCAGTGGTCTAACATCACTTGATACCATCCTTTCTAAGTCCTGATGATGGTTCATTAGAACCAAAACATAACATTGACTTCTTTTACATTAAATTCTTCTCTTTTTGAGTACCTTGTTTTTCAGTTTTTCTCTATAACTAAACTGTATACATTTTTATTCTTAATGTATATTAACCAGATAAAAAGTTGAACAAATGTTAAACTTAGCTGCTATAAATGACAATGCATATTATATACAAGATCCACTTTTTTCTTTTTTTTTTTCTTCTGAATTTCATGGCCCAAATTTAGAAGTATATTTTATGCACAAATAATTACAGTTATAAAAACTAATGAAAATCATTGTATCTTCTTAAAGAAATTAGTTTAAAAATTCAACAAAAGTTGATCCAGAAATACAATAGATTTTTTTATTCCTTTATTGATAGTTACATTCATACTGAACTAAATATATTTTCTAACTCAGCCAGCAGAACTTAGTATCCGCTTCAGAGGAGTAAGACTCCACTCCAAATGGGTGTCTTAGGTATTACTCTAAACTGCATCTGATGATGAGGTACCAGTTCTTTAAACCTGATGAGAGTAGAATACTCCTTCATTGTTATTACTCTCGGGTCCTGTTTGGATATCATCTATGGGTCAAATTTATTTAAAAATTATTCCTATTCAATTAGACATGTGTAAAAAAGAAACTTTTTAAAAACAACAAAAAATGTAAATATGAACATACATTAAACACAATTCCCAAACCTCTAGACATAAAATAACACGAGATGGATTGACATGCCATTAAAATCAATCATTCTTTTTTTCTTCAAAAATTCAACTGTTAATTAATCCAGGAATATAATATTTCCTTTATTTCTTTATTGATAGTTACATTCATCCTGAACCAGATATATTTTCCTATCTGTACTACTGCTAATACATGAGATAATAAAAATGTTCTGAGACTTTCTCAAACTAAGCCATGGATAGTCAATTGCAAACAGTAGCAAGTGAGCAATAATTGCTCCAAATCAGTATGTCACAGGATGTCATGCTGTGAACATGCATTTTTGTGACCATTTGTGATTTCAAGATGGGCCTCATACTTAAGCAGAAAGCAAACATCAAATCTTATGTCAAACTCAGGAAATCAGTTCTTGAAATTTTAAAGCAGGCAATGAAGCAATGAACCAAGTGAAGTGTTTTGAAAAACACTTAAAAGTGTTTGCATATTAATGAAGGTTGGTAAGTCAAAGGTCACTATTTTGATGCTGTGGAGGAAATCTAGCCAGTTTGAATATGGTGTTTGACATGCTTAAAGAGCAAGACTTCTAGGGAGTGTTCCTAGCATGACAAAAGCAATGGAATGATTTGTCACTGCTCAAAATTTGATAGCTATTCTCTTTTTAGTAGACTCTACTTAAAAGAGAATAGCAATCAAATTTTTAAAAAGTACAAATAAAGCTTTTATTAGAAATTTTGGTAGTACAATGTAATACAAAATAGGCTTTATAGATATCTGCTTCAAAACATTTAACTTCAGTAAAGTATGTTTCTAAAAGACATACACAGCAGCTTATATATATATTCTTTTTTTTTTAAATGAGAATTTATCTATTTTTTTGTTCTTACATACGTGTATGTTTCCAGCTTGATGCTTTCATCAGAGAACATGTATGGCACAAGGCCTTGTTAATGGAGGTATTCACTGAGACTTGAACTCACTTGTGTTTGTAGTTTGAATGGTTTTCAGTTGGTTATGGGTTTTTTATGAAGTTCGTTCCTTTCTTTCTCTTAGAGTGTGTTTCTCTTAGCCTACTTTACCCCCCCCCCGTTTACTTTTGATATTTGATACATTGTGTATGTGTTGGAGTGGTTTCGGATTTCACTTATTTTTTTCTCTGTATTTGTGAATGTGTGTCTTGAGATTTTGTGTGTGTGTGTGTGTATATATATATATATATATATATATATATATATATATGTGTGTGTGTTCATTTCCATTTGTGTGTGTATACAATTCATGTTTTATTCAACTTTGGTTTAAATTTATCTATAAAATTCTTTTCCTTTTTGCCCAGTCGGCTGGGGCTGTAGAATACACCGACTGCACCTCTGCAGAGGGGTAAGACCCCCCCCCCAAATGAGTGTCCTGGATATGGCACTAAACAATCTGATGGTGAGGTTCCAGTCATGCTGGAGCTTTGGGGAATGCGGAACACCTCTTCATTGCCATTGTTCCTAGGTTCACTCTGGCCTGGAGTCATAGCACCTGATAGGGCCCTATCTATGGGTTAAATAGAACTAACAGCATCCTTATGCTAAACTGAATTGTTTGACTAAATTGGATAGCTTGAAATAGAAATTTTTTTGACAATTAAACTGTACTTACATTTAAACTGTGTGCTTATGAATTATTTGAAGTGGAACTGTTTTTTGACATTGAAACTGTACTTACACTAAACTGTTTGTTTAATATAGAACTGTTTTGATATTTAACTGTGTGTAAACAAAATCTGTACTTATACTAAACTGAATTAGCTAAATTAGAACTGCTTGACTAAACTGAATAACTTGAAATAGAAATGTTTTTAACAATTAAACTGTACTTACATTTAAACTGCATACTTATCTTTAACGGAATTATTTGAAATAGAACTGTTTTCATAAAAATGGATTTGGTGTTAAATTGCCTACAAAGGTTGATATGCCATAAAACCGAAACAACCAACCAACCATCTTTTCCTTTATTTGAAGTAGCATGTAGTTGTTCGCTTGATACATTGGCATTATTTTAAATTTACCTTGACTACATTGGTATAGGTGTTTCGATACATTTAATTTTCTGTTTTCTTCTATTTTGATATTACTCCTGTGAAGGGATATCCTTATATTAAGGGCCTGTGTTGACCCTATGTATATTTCTTTGTATTTGCTACATTCAATTATGTAGATTTTTTTGAGTTTCAACTTAAGTCTTTATTTATTTTGAATTTTGTTTCTGGGTTTTTAAAGGTATAGGATTTTCCTTCTATAATTATATCACATATTTTGCATTGTTTATTATTGCATTTGGTAAGCCCTTGTGTTGTGTTTTCTCCGAATGTAGAAGAGGTGAGTATTCTTTTAAGATTTTTGGGTTGCGTCTGGCTTTTAATGATTTTTGTTGTGTCTAGTATTTCCAACACACACACACACACACACAACGTATCAAATATCAAAAGTAAATGAGGGGTAAAGTAAGCTGAGAGAAACACACTCTAAGAAAAAGAAAGGACTGACCTTCATAAAAAAAACCTATAACCAACTGAAAACCATTCAAACTACCAACACGAGTGAGCTCAAGTCTCATTGAATACCCCATTAACAAGGCCTTGTGCTATACATGTTCTCTGACAAAAGCATCAAGCTGAAAACATACACATATGTAAGAACAAAATAAATAAATTCTAAAAAATACAAATCTCTTCGTGGACCTACTCATTTTAAAATACTTTTATTCTTTTCTTTGGACCTACGACAAAAAAAATTATAATTCCTTCAGTTTTGGAGATCTGGGGAAGTGGAGTACTCCTTCATTGCCATTACTCTCAGGTCCACCCTAACCTAGTGTGGTAGTACCTGTTAGAGTTCTATCTATGGGTCAAATTGATCTGTTTAAACATTTTTCATTTTCAATAAGGCTGTGTGGAAAAAAAAAAAAACTGACAACTGCACAAAAATATAAATATGAATGTGATTCTCTCAGTTCTAGACTTAAAAATATCCCTAGATGGGTTGAGATGCCATCTAAATCAATCAAACAAAATACAAAACATTTAAGAATAGACTGCTGTAAAAATGGTTTCTCAGGGATTGGGAAAAAAGTTTTTTAAATATATCAATTATACTAGAAATTTGGGTATTTGTTTACGTTTACATTTTATGATCAATTTTCATGTTGAATCAAATTCAAACAACTGGAGAAAAACAAACAATTTTATTGGATTTTTTTTTTTTTTTTTTAATCTAAAAAGATATTCAGAAACTTCATCATTTTCATCCTTTAGAATAAAAAGATAATAAAAAATAGCTTACTACTAAATATATTAGTAAACAGAATAAGAAAAGATGTTTTACAGTTGCTTTAAATTTAGTGTTTTAACTAGTAGAGGCAAATTGGAAAGCTACTTAGATATTTTTTATGTCTGAAAACTGCATCCAGTGGTGAGGCTTCAGTACTGGATCTGTGGGTTGTGTGGAGTACCCCTTCATTGCTGTTACTCTCAGGTTCACTCTGACTGGAGTTATACCTGATGGAGTCCCATCTATGGATTTAATATATCTATTTGAAAATTATTTGTATTAGATAGGAATACTTGAAATCACACAATTATGCAAATTATTTGTATTAAGAATAATTATTTGAAACTGTAATTTCTTACAAATGATTGTTAGTTATTTAAACCATTTAATTGCTTGAACTACTTAAAACCATATAATTGTGTGCAAACAAATGATGATGAAGAACTAGTTTCTTGAAACCATGTAACTGCTTGAAGAAAAATTTCAGTATTAACAAATCCAACAAGTGTTGACATACCATAAAACCAACCAATCTATATATATGTGTATACAGATGACTTTATTCTGTCCCTGATTTAATGCCTGTTTGTAACACTAGAGAAAGGTTTTTAAAGTAAAGTAA
Source organism: Sepioteuthis lessoniana (assembly GCA_963585895.1). Taxonomy (NCBI): domain Eukaryota; kingdom Metazoa; phylum Mollusca; class Cephalopoda; order Myopsida; family Loliginidae; genus Sepioteuthis; species Sepioteuthis lessoniana. The sequence goes on along the minus strand of CAUZXS010001721.1, from coordinate 114,076 downwards.
AAAAAATACATTAAAATGCGCAATATATATTTGTTTCCCTAACAGTTGAAATGTCAAAAGCAAATAGCATTCTCCTAAAGTGAAAAGTCACATGAAATGTGTCACTTCCTGTGTAGAAAGGAAGTCCATACTAAGATAGGAAAGGATGACAGTTAAAGCAATGAGGTTGAAAATGAATATCCTAAGTTGATTAAGTAGACAGCATACAGAGAAGTATGCTAAAAATATCTAGAAAACTTTTTTTTTTTTTTAAGCATAAAACATACATTCAATGAATGAAAAGAAATTTACTTCTACCAAAACGTTTTTTTTCTTCACTCTTTCTTTTCATTTATTTATTTATAACTCCATACATTTACAGGGTGAAATGATAAAATTGTCGTCCTAAAGAAAACAACCTTACAGCTATTCAATATAGCCGCCTTCAGCCTCAATCACCGCCTCGATACAGATCCGGAACTGGAAGCATGCTTTTCCACAAGTGCCGGTGGGAGCTCAGCGAATACTCGGTGAATGGCAGCAATCAGGCTGGCTTTGGTGTTGTGGGAGGTCATGTTGGTGATGTTCTCAACATATGACCAAACAAAGTAGTCCAGTGGGTTCAGGTCGAGGGAGGAGGGGAGCCAGTGAGAGAAGGGTACAAAGTCGTAGCACTCCTTCTGAAGCCAAGCCTGGGTCTCTTTGGACTTGTGGGCTGGCGCCGAGTCCTGCTGCCACACCCAGGGTCTGCCACCAGCCACCAGCCAATCACCACACTCTTCAGCACATCCAGGTACACTTTGGTGTTGACTTTCAAGCCAACTTCGAAGATGTCAGGTGGTATGCTGTAGCCCTCACTTGAAACCACACCAAAGACCATAACCGTAGCCGGAAACTTTGTTTTCATCACCCTGGGCACGTCCCTGTTATTCGTGGTAATCCAGCAAGGGTGCTGGCAATGATCCTGTTGTCATAATTTGGATCAGTAAAGAGCATGGGTTGTACAGCGGCGCATCTCCGATCTCACTCATTGAACATTGTGTCATTTTCAGACATGATAGAAAGCTCCTATTGCTCTTGGGACAACTGGCCAACTAGTAGATGCTCTGCAACAAAAAAAGAAAACTGGTTTTCATCAAACGGAAATGGAATCATGTTGTTTTTTCTAGGGCGACAATTTTATCGTTCCACCCTGTACCTAGTTTTATTTTCACTAGATTCTCATAGTTCTCATTAATTCTGCTTTCAGTTCCACTTCTGCTCCGGATGGGCTTCCATTTGATATGAAAGATGCCACTGAACCCATTGAAGTCTAAATGAAATCTCCATTGACCAACCTGTTACACATTTCATGCTATGAATGCAGCCGAAGTGCAAACAGAATTTTTAATGATTTTCTTGTTTATGTTATGTTTATCATACAATTGATTTATCTTAATTGTTTTGTAATATTTAAAGATATCTTGTTAACAACAAAAAAATTCATCTAAAGTTTTCCTGTCTTAACTTTCTACTTAACTCTTAAATACAGTAACTAAAATTATTTAGTGTTAAATTAAGCTAGTTATGCATAATGAATTGATTATTTGAGCATCCTTTCATAGTTTATGCCAGTCACTTAACTGGTGAAAATTCTTAAAATTAACTTTAAATATCCTAATTTGAAAGAAATTGGAGCTATTTTCTATAATTATATTTTGATGTTAATATTTTTAAAAATCTAAATCCACTATCAAAATTGTTCAGATATCAGTTCTGAAAATACCATATCTCTTAGGAGAATTTTATCCTTCTATTTTACTCTTTTCTTTCTTTCTTTTCTTGGTACATATCAATATAATATAAAATCAGTTTTTATTTTACTTTTGATTATCCTATTTCTTAATGATTTTCATTAGCTTAGCGATCTCTATATAAATTGTCATCTTTACAAAAATCAAGTACATTTTAACCTTACTGATATTTTATAGATACATTTGTTATAGTTATTTAAGTAAAAGTGATTTTGTATCCATTTCGGATTGTTTAAATTGAAATTAAATGTGTATGAAATTATGTAAGTTCTATGCTTGATATAAGAATTAAAAATCTGTGGTGCTTTTAACTTTTTTTCCCCAATTCATTTGTAAAGTGTATGATGATTTGAATTTATTATCATACAAGTAATCTTGGCATAAATTATGAATTAGTGCATTAAAGATGGCTTTTTCATTGTGTAATGGTTCTGGTATTGTCTGTAGAAATTCCATCTGGTCTCCAGGGACATAGGAGATCATTCGGTCTATTACCTTGAACCAAGTATATTTCCTAATCATTATAGAAACAATATTTCTTTTTTCTTTTCTTTTTTATATGATTAGGTAATTCTTCTGTAGAACCAATTCACTAATTGAAAACACTTTTTAAATCAAATACGTCGAGATTTTAATGAGTTACCTCCCTTACACTAAATATAATTTGAATACGACTTCACTTCATTCGCTTATTTGCTAACATACATATCTTAAGGAAGTTGTTAGAGGAAGAACATTATACACATGGATATAGAAATATATCACCCAAATAAGATATAGTTTAATCTTTATATTTGACAATGTAATTAATAATTATATTTACTCATAGATTTTATCAATCAGCTTAGTTTTATAAGAACTTCGAAAAATAATTTTTGATATAAATTTAAATATGTATTCATTTTGATTGGTTATTTTTTATGCATCTTTATTTTTTGTTTCTCATTTTATTTTTCTCTTATGTATATTTCATTTTACATAATTTTTAGTATATTCTTCATAAAAATAGTCACAAATTATTTCAAGTTAAGACAGGAATTTCTTTAGCAATAACTAAGTTATGGGTTCCTCTCTATTGAAAAGCAGGAAATGAGTGAAATTTTATCAATAATGAATATTATTGGTTAGCACTTTATTTTTATTTACTTTTATTTTTTTCTCTCCTCAATTTGTCACGATTCCTAATTGCTGAGAGCAGACTTTTGTGTGAAACATTACCACCAGATGGTAACTTGCTTATTACTAAGCACTAGTGTTTCACCTTCAATGAAATTGTACATATATCATTGACTTATTTATTCCTGGCTGACACATTCTTTTTTTTTTTTTTTTTTTTTTTTCTTGCTTTTTTTTTCTTTTATCAGGAAGCAATCTGAATGTTTAAAAATTCTCAACCTTTTTCAAGAAGAAAAAAATGACCGCTAACATTTTTGACCATGACTAGATCAATTTTACAATTTGGTATAACAAAGAAAAAATAATGAAATGGCCAACGACTTTTCACCACAATTTCTTTTTTATGTCTACCAATATGTATTGGAAGATATGAAGATATGTTTCGTTAATCATGCATCTATAAAAGCAAGCCCCCTACCATTTTCTTGAGGCAGCCATTTTTTCCCCACAAGTAAGTGATAAAATGAATCAAAACTCTAGCCAGTTTATTTTACCTTTTTATAAATCAAAAAAATTTTCCTTAATCATTTTGATGAAATCCCATCTACATTCTCAGAAGACAATTCCATTCCTAGATATTATGTTGCCATTTTTTTTTTTTTTTTTTTTTTGACACTGAGTATTCTTAGTTTGATTTTTTTTTCTTTCCTCTCTTACTCATATTCAGTGCACTAGAGAAAATCTGGGAAAAAGCCACAAAACTGAAGAATTTTTACATTTTAAAAACTTTTTTAAATATCATGGGTCATGTCTTAATTTTACTTATTGTCTCTCTCTCTTCCATGTTTACTTTAGATATACTTAAGCATTACATTAAAGCATACATATTTTATTATACACTTGTATATAAACAATCATTAAAATGAGGACAAGGATTTTTGTTGCTATTTTATATTTCTTACTGTATACAATTGTCTTCCCAGTTGCTTCTGATAAATTATTCTAAACTGAAAAGAAAAATCCAGTTGTAAATTTGCTTGAAGCTACTTTTTATGCATTTACTGACTACATTTCAAACCAATCCATTACCTTTTACCTATTCACTTATTCTCTGAAATGAACATTTACAAAAAGGATGGAAATGACCCAGTAGTTTAGAACTAATCATTAGTTTTGACTAATAATAATAAATTGATTACAAATTAATTTGTGTCAAATAATATTTTTTAAAAAATACATTATTATAAAGAAAAATGATACTGGAATGATTTTTTTTATCAATGTGTAATTTATTTATTCTCTCTTTTCATATTCCTTTGTCTCTCTTTTTTTTTTTTTCATTTAAAATTTTTTCCAGTGTAAAATCATTCACCAAGCAATAAGTGTTGGTTGGTTGCAGATTTATTTCCTTTATACTAAAATTTCTTATGGTCAAGATTTTTTTTTAAAGATAAATTTGAATAAAGGAAATTTAACTACAAAATGTGTCAGATACAATCCAATACCATACAAAATTTTATGAACAATAACCCGCAACCCCTTTTATCTAAAATCTCTTTTTCTCTCTTTGGATTTTCTATGTTGTCAGACAATTCAGCAAGGAGCTGTGTTTCTAACTTTCTGGTAGATTTTTGAAAGATCAATTACTAATACATATCATTGATACTTAAAGAATAGATTGGAATAATTTTATGATTTTGGAAAAGCTAATATACACGATCAATAAACAACCTAATTGTTTTATTAGACTCAAATAGAAAAATATTTTCCAATTTTTGAGAGAATTTTTATAACACTTCAAAACCATTGAAACAGTCTTGAGCTTATCAGAGTATGATATAAATGAATAGCAAAAATAACAATATAAAAGTAAATATTTGATCTAAATAAAGTTATTATATTCTGATCTATTCAGACTAGTGTCTTCATCTTGGTTGGCATCATAGTCACATTTAGGTTGTTGTAGAGGATATTTGTCTCTGTTACTTACTTGTTAATTTTAATTAACAAGAAAAAATTATCCCATTCAAGATATTCTCTAAGTATGGACATTGGATTTGGAACTGTTTGCCTCTGAAATAAATAAATAGTTTTGTTTTACATTTCCAGAAGGTTGAAAACCATAGGCCTACAAAGGGTGAAATGTGACTTTGATGACAACCAAGATATTAGTCTGATTACATTAGAAATTCAGAAAGGTTAAAAATTGTGATATAATCACAAAATTTGATATTTTAAATGCATAGAAAATGGTATAAAAGCAATTCAAATTAAATAGTATATCAATAGATTCTCAGGAACAGTGTGTTTGTATGCTAAATCATATTTCTTTAATGAATCAAATGTCTTTTATTTTCTTTTTTTTTCTTTTTAAATTCACTGCCTCTTCCCTCACGTTGTATAAGCATCAATTAGATTAACAATAACACCATCTTATACATTCAGGTTTAATGCATTACAAAAACATATATCCAAAATTTGCAATATTGTTGTTTGCAATGAAATTCTGTGGGCACTATGTGAAATTCCTTTGCTTAATAGTAATTAAAAAAGAAAAATTTGCCCACTACTCTTAGTCATTATTTTGCCATAAAAATTACATTTCTTGTAAATAAACAAAAACAAATTGTTCTCTTCCTTAGGCCTTAGACAAAGATGGCCATCTCTAAATGAATTAGAAACAATATCCAAATTACTCTTTATAATTCAATATGTCTTCCAGCTGTTGGTATTTTTATTCCACTTTGTAATCTCATATTGAAAATGACCCTACTATATTGTTTACATTATATACATCGATGAATTTCTTAAAAAAAAGAAAAAACTTTATATTATTATGCTTTTGTACTAATTTCCATATTACCAAGATATCATTTTCATACTTTTTCTATGTGTTATGGCAACAGTAATATTCAGGTTAATTCATAATTGAGATTTTACATAAAACTGACAAGTTTTTGTAATTTAATCCTGCAAGTCAAAATACTTTTTATTATAGGTAACTATAGAAATAATCATGTAATTTACTAAAAGTTAAATAATGTATATATATTGTTTGCTCACTAAATATCTTTTATAAAATTGTTCTTAATTTATCCAAGATAAATTTTACAGAATTGTTTTTTAATTTGATATATGAAGCTAGCAAAATATTTTTCAGTTATCATTTTTATTCATACCACATGCTATTTCACTAACAAAATCCTTTTCCTCTGAAAAAGTAAGATATTTTCTTCTATGATGAAGTAACTAATACTTTTAAACTGTTTACATAATGTTGCTAATTTTTAGTTTAATCTTTGATTGTAATAAACTCAAGAATAATGTCATTTAATTGACGTTGAATTTTTTTAAAAATTTCATTATTTCTTAGCTATTAATGATATATCAGTATATAGATTCTTTTCTTTTTATTAATATAAGGACACAAGTTAAACTAAGTATTTGAATTTTTCTCACAAAAAAGAATAAATTGAACTATATTTTGGAAATAGTTAAATGTACAAGCTCATCTTCCATAAACAGAATTTGTTTTACCATTTTGACAGAGATTGAACAAAAATTGTATTTGTACCTATTTTCTTTATTTCTTAACTATTATGTATAAGTTACATTGTATCTGTTAATTTTTGAAAATTGTTTTTTTTTGTTTTTGTTTTTTTAATCATTATTATTGGTAATTTTTTATTTTGTTTGAAGTACCATCTTTTTATAAAAATGACTGTTTTTAAACAGTTTCAAGTTGTTTGGTTACACTGGCCTAAAGCAAATATCATTTAGAGTTAAACACTTTCAAATTTAATTGATATTATTTAATGATCACATAGCTAAAATTTTATAGTATAAACTAACCCCTTTTCTGTCAAAGCATCTTAATAACATTTTTCTGGGTTTTTATATAAAAACAATTTTGAATAAGCATTCATTTTTATGCCTTTTACATTTGTCAATTTTCCGTGAAATCTCAATTCACAAAGGTTTTGGAACTTTTGGGAATTTCTTAACTTTTTAGACAAACAAAAGCTTGTATGTGATACACTTTTTTTTTTCTTTTTTTTTTTTTAACTGAATTCTACAAGATTTAATAACAATTAAACTAAATGAAAATTAAGTTGTATTTATATTGAACTGATAACCAGAAACTCATTATTTTTTTTCTTCATGTTTCTTTTGCACTTTTTTATGCATTCTATTCTGGCTTGCCTTAAAACTTCATATCCTGAACATTCACAATACAGATAAATCATTTGGCCAAAAAAATTATTTTTTTAATTATTATCTAAAAAAAAATTGGATTAATAAAAAATATTCATTTTTATAAGGTACTAGAGTTGGTATTTAGTAAAAAAAAAAAAAAAAAAAAAAAAAAATTTTCCCCCACTAAATCTAATACTTTAAAAACTTCTTTTTCTTTCTTTTAGAACATAGGATTTTATAGTGAAATTAAATGTTTTAAATAGTATGTATTTTTTTAATTAAAAAATATCTAAATTGTTTTGATATCATAATCTTGACAATTAAAAAAAAAAAAATAACATTTTGGTAAAGGTTTTTAAATTCTAGATGATTAGTTTAAAAAAAAATGTGAGAGAAAAAAATTATTTTTAGAAAAATAAATCTATTCAGCTAGCTTCAATCTCAAATTAACCCAGAACTCATTTCAATGTTCAAAAATGCATTCATACACCTCCTCCTCTAATTTCCCAGTCAGCTGAAAATATAGTTCTGTGATCCATGATTAATAATGAATATACTTAATGTCTTCAGCCAAATCTTCTTATATGTATATGATAGAAATGTGTGGAAAGTTGGATAAATCAACCTCTTAATTCAAAAAGATATCACACATCTACATTTGAGTTAAGTGTTTGATTTATCCAACTTTCCACACATTTCTATCATATATATATTGTGTTACCCGAGTGTTTCCATAGAAAAAAGATGTCATTTACATAAAAAATACACACACTGTTGTAAAGAAATAGGGCTGTTTTCATTGCATTTTGGGATGCAAGTCGTGTTTGAATTTTTTTTTTTTTTTTTTAACTTTAATACAACTTCAATGTTCACATCTTGACATTTTTTGTGTTTAAAAGATAGTTGAATTTAACAGCTGGTGACAGGTTGGGAAACCGAAATTTACCAATTTATTTCATGCCTACATAATAAAAATTATAATGCCATTCAGTGCATGATACAATTCTTATTTCAGTTATTATAAACAGTTTTTGTTTTTTAATTTCTATTATATCAGCTGATTGGCTTATTGATTTTGATTAATCATTTTTTATGATTTTAAATATATTTAATGTGTTTCTATTTTTATTTTTTAACTTTTAATTCATATACATTTTTTGTGGTTTCTCCTTGAAAATGTTGGCTAAAAAGTTGACCCTTTGCCTATTTGAAACTGTTGTCTAATAAAACAGGCAATTATATCTGAATTCATCTAATTTATGGACATATTTGAAGTTAATACAAATTTATCATGTGAAAGAATAGAAAAAAAAATTGATTCTCAAGATTTTTGCAAACTTCCTTTGCTATTATGGGCAATGCTAGACAATCTAGTTGGCAAAGGGTTCAATCCCAAACCCAGAAGAACTATTTTCCATGAACCAACTTCTATTTTGTTTAATAATTTCCTTAAAGGATCTTGTCTTGAAATTCCAAAATATTTTTTCTAATATAACAATCCCTGAAAAATTGACCAATCTTATACAACAAAACTTCTACTGAAAGCTGTATTATGGGATGTGCTCTCATCATGCCAAACAGTAGAAAAATAAATAACCCAAATATTCTGTGACTGCAATACTATATTTCTAAAAAAAAAAAAATCCTTGCAGTATCAACAGAACTTTAAAAAATTTCAGTCTTGTGAAAAGTTCCTTCATTTGAGGTATGTATTTGGATTCACAAAAGAAAATAGGATGAATTTCAATGTCATCAAAAGAGAATCGACTAACTTCCCACATTTAGGAAATGGTATTTTAGAAACTCTCATACCACTGGTTAATAATTTCAAGATTCTAAAACACCAAAATATTACTCGCTTTGGCAATACATATACTAAAAATAGCTGTGGATTAGGTGCCTTGACTCAGCTAATAATAACATTGGATCTTTAATGAGCTGCTGCTGCTTTGGGGTCCTGGGAAAGTCTAATATAACATCTATTGTTATGAAATTCCCATTGCCCATGTGGTGTGAATTACATAAATCAAGGTTTGGGTATCATGGCTCAAATGGAAAAGAATTTGATTCTATAAGCAACTAATTTGGGTTTGAGTCTAGGAGCAGACATCTATACCTTGAACAAATCTTTCACACTATGCCAACTGTAATCAAAATTCATAATACATAAGATTTATGAATGTTTATTTGTGTTAGTTTTGCTTGCATTTTGTTGTAATAGGTCTTATCTTTTTCTTTATATAATGAAGAAAAACAAGGCTTATACAGCTTCTTTTTTCTTTTTTTTTTTTAAATGTTAAGTTTTATGAAATGAAATTATTTTATGACATTGTGCTTGTATTAAACTTGCTATGAATATTTTTTTAAGTCTCTTCACTTGTGATTATTCAAAATTTAAAAAGGAAAAACAGGGAAGGAATTGTTTTAAGTCTTTATGAAGAAAAAATATATTCAAAGATTCTAATCAATGTGTTGCTGATTTTAAACTGAATTTTCTGAGATTATTCTAAGACAATCTGAAATCAGTTATTTCAAAGGTCTAGGTTTTTTTGTAAATCTCTTATACTGCCACCACTTTCTGAAAAATTCTTGTCAATTTAAAAAAAAACAAAAAACATTTGAACTAATATTTTAATGAAATATTTTAACAGGAAATATTTATTGCCTTTTTAAGCATAGTTCAACTCCTTTTTTAAAAAAAATGACCACAATGTTCACAAAATTATTTAAAAGTGATTATTAAAGTTAGGTAAATGTTTACTATTCTTGTTGAGATTATCAAAAAAAAATTATTTGCTTTTATATCTGGGAGCTAGTAACTTGGAAACTCTTGAATAAATTGCAAGATTGAAAAGAAAAAATTTTAAAATGTACCATAAAATGTATATCATCAGAACATCATATACAACTTTAATTTGCAACAAAATGATATCAGCTTTCTGTTTAGGATTTAAAGTGTGATAAGCATAAATTAATCTGATGACTGAGAATGTAAATTTAATAAAAGAAAAGAGAATAAGTTAAGTTTCTTGTTTAATACAAAATATAAATTGAAAATAATGAAGGTTGGTGGTCCAAAGTTGACTCTCTTCTACTCCTGATTAATCACTACTTGTTAATATATAATCAGTTGGCATATATTTCTATAATTGTTTTGCTTCATCAAAGTTGTAATTCAGAATATCCACAAGAAGTTAATTCTGATTATAACTTAGTGCAGATGCAGTACTTTTTAAGATTAACTTTGATCATCTCTTCCCAAAATCAACTAGGAAGATTCTAAATATGATGATTATAAAAATAAAATTTTAAAGAATTATTCTGTCTTAGCATCTTAAGTCTGCTGTCAGCCATTATTAATGTATGCATTTTTTTATACAGTCATTCTTTCCTTTCCTTTAAAAAAAAAAAATTTTTTTTTTAAAGATGGACTTCACTTATTGGTGTGACTGTCGCACCTTGTATTTTCTATTGTTCAGCTCATCCTGTTTGTGAAGACTCAAACCTGTGATAATTCTTTTCTAATGCAAACTATTTAACCTTACACCAAAAATTGGCACCAAATGTTTTTAGCTTGTCTTTAAATGGTATCTATCTGGTGGGGCACATTTTTTTATATTCTTTTATTGTTTACCAGTCTCAAAATATCACTTGATAACACTGTGACATATTGGAATTGTGTGTAATAATAATAATAATAACCACCACCACGTATATTCCATGAATACACAAAACCATATGAACTTTAATGTAACAAAAAAAAATAATATATACCAAAGCATTAAAAGATTATCATTATCTGTAGTCTTTTTCACATGGCAAAATTCCAAGGTTTGTCTGTGGAGCAATTGTTGAATCATTAGAATTTCATGTACATGTTGCTTAAGATTCAGAAACTTTTCAGTAGTATCCTCATCTTGTTTTTTTTTTTTTTTTTTTTTATACAACTGTTTGCTTTTGTTGATGATTTTGAGAGGTCATTGGCATACCAGAAATTAAACCTTCTTTTTGTATTATTGATGTTGTTTACACATTTTGAACAATCTTTTGTTCATCTCTTGTCATGTTTATAATATTAAGAAAAAAAATTGACCGATCCCCTCTTATTTGGATCTAAAAAAAAAAAAAAAACAGCACATAAATTTTTACTAATATATGAACTGGACTAATCCATTTGTGACTATTTTCTGTTTTTTTTCCCTCAATGTCTCTTAAGAGGTTTTTCTCTTTCTCTCTCAGATTATACACTTGACAAGGGCTAAACCATAGATTGGCTGAAATATGCTAACATTAAGAATACAAAGAGGTTCAATTATCTGAACTATTTTGGGCATAACCGTTTACTAGTTCTGATATTTTTAGATAGGTATTTTTTATTTATTTTATTTTATTTTATTTATTTATTTTTATTTATTTAATTTAAAAAAAAATAAATTCCCATTTTTGTTTAATACATTGTTTGTGGTTTATAATGTAAACAATGTGTTTTATAACTAATACTATCTCTGTCCTGTAATAACTTACATTTTGCATATATATTTCATACACTAAACGTAAGAACTTTTATGGGACAGAAATGGTACATATTTTTAAATCTGCAATTTGATGAAAATATTTATACTTTGCAGACACCTTAAATATTTGAGTATTTCTCTCTTATTTGGTAATGTGCCAAATTTGTATATGATTTGTATACATAGAGATCATTGAACTTTGAAATAATTACTTATGTGTGTTTCTTATAATCAGAGAAATTGCAAAGATGAGATCATTAGTTTGAAATGATAAATCTCTAAATAAAAATAAACATGGGGTCTTTCTATCATTTGCTCAATCCCTGAAAATTATGAACTTGGAACAAAACAACTTGTTTAAATGGACATTGTGATCCCCTTGGTGGTTTTGAGGGACATGAGGAATGGTTCCTCTGCATAGTTTTGTTTGCCTTTTCTTTTCTCTCTCTCTCTCTCTTTCTCTCTCAGGTCAAGTGTTTTGTGACGACAACAAATCCACTCTGCTGTTAAATCTTAACTGCTGCTTTTTACATTGTTAACTAACTGCTATTTCTTGTTACTGTTTGCATTTGCTTATCCTTAATTAAATGTGATGAAATAGCAATTAGGTTTTATTATAATTTTTTATGTTCATTTTTCTTTTTGTTTTAATGGAAATATATGAATAGAATTTCTCAACAATGGAGGATTTTGCTTTTGGGATTTCCATTAGATTTGTCTTTTTCTTTCTAAGAAAAAAATGCTATTATTTCTTTATATAGATACATGCCTTAAATGTAAAAAAAAACGAAACAAAAAACTTCATTCTTCCTTTTCCTTACATGATTTACGAATCTTGGGTTATTCATTTTTCAAACATGCCCAGTAAATTTATGAATTTAAAAAAAAATTTTTTTTTTATTTTACATCAAATTCAGTTTAGTTCATATAATTGTTTCATATTTGTCTTCTAGAACATCGAAAAACCAGTTTTGCATAAATATAAAATGCCTTTTTTTTTTTTTTTTTTAAATAATTGGTAGAAAATGAAACTTGGAATTTGCAATATTGTGTGAAAATAAAAACCAAATCAACAAGTGAAGTAATTGAAAATTTAATTTGTCAAAATTTTTTCATTTTCATGTTATAAAATGTTAAAATTGACCCATTTTGTAAAATTTTATAGTTGTAAAAAATTAATTTTTAAGAATTTTTACTTAAAGATATTTTTTTAATTTTTTAAAATTCAACCTTTTTTTAATTGAAACTTTTGATATTTCATCAGACAGATTTTTAACTTTTATTTCAAAAGTAACTTATACCCACTGGCATTATAAAAAGTACATATTATTTCTTTTTTTTTCTTTTTCTTTTTTTTTTTCTTTTTGGAAGTTAAGTGATTTAAAAAAATACTCTTTGTACATTGTTATCTATTTTGTGCTGTAATTATTTTTTTGCATTTTAAGAATATGAGTTCTTTTATGATACATCGATACTTTATACGAGCCACATAGTGCCAAGCATCATTTTGTTTTGCATTGACAAATAGTAAACAAGACTGTCCTTTTGTCAACTGTTATGAACCCACGGACAAGACAGTGATGTACTTTTACTGCATTTCCCCTGCCCAAGTGTAAGTCTTTATGTGGAGAGAGAAAAATACTGTTCCATATTGTTCCCTCATGCCAATATTTCATTTCTATCTTTGGCAATATATCATCTGTCTGGTCATGGTCATATATTCTTCACACACTTTTTTTTTTCTCCTTGTATATTAAGTTTACTTTGAAATAAAAAAAAAATTCAGTTATTTATCCATTTATATTGAATATTCAATTTTGGCTGAAGTACATCAGTTTTTGATTAAATAAAATAAAGAAATTGGACAAAAAATCTCAATTTCTATTTTTTATGTGTATTTTACATTTGTTATGCAAGTTATATTACCATATCAATCAACTGTTGCTGAGTTAATGTGGCATTTTAAAAAAACTTTTTTTCTCCCCTTTTGTTACTTGTTGTTTTAGACTTTTAAAACTGCTGGTATAGAAAAAATAACTTGAAAAATAAATTCTGAAATCTCGTAATGCATAAAGAACTGCTATACACTGACTTATACATAAACACTTGGAAATAATATTGTAATTTTTATTTATTTCCATTCACTCTGACACAAAAATGTAGTAAAAGACACTTCAGAACTTTGTGGCTTGATATTTTCTTCTCCCTGTTGTGTTTTGTATATGTGCTGATGTATATCCACTTGATCATCGAAGCATATCACTCACGGCTGTCACAAAATCATTCCAATCAAATTTTTTAATTTATTTATTTTTTTAAAACTGCTCCCTTTCTTCATTTTAGTTTTTTTTTTTCATTATGACTAGATACATGAATTCTTTCTATGACTTTTTTTTTTTTGACATGGTGTCAATTAGAACCCAATACTACTTTTAGCGTTATTTTCATAGTGATTTATTCTTATTAAAATATTTGTCATTTTCTGGATTTGGTATCTGCATTTAAAGGATTAGATTTGTCTGTAGATATCTAGACATTTGATTTTGTTTTCAATCATGTATTATTTTATATCTAGCCATATAATATATATTTAAAAAATGATAAATAGTCCCTTTTTAAAATATAAAATAAATATTCAGCATTGATTTAGACAATTTTTTTAAAATTAAAAGTAAATTATGATAAATTATGTTTTTTTTTCGTTTTTTTGTGGTTGGTTTAACATTTATTTGGATGGATATATCACTTTTTTTTCCCATTCTTATACATATCAAATTTTTCCCAATTTTAATTGTCTTTAATTCTTCATAAAGAAGAAAAATTTCAATTTCTCTTTTTAAAAACAATTTTTGATGATACAAAGATTTCAATGCTGAGTCTTATCGTATTTTTATACCAATGTTTGTTTTTGTTTTTAAGTTGAATTCTATAAGAATCTTTTATTTTTAATCTTAAACTTTGCTTATCTAATATTTTATGAATGCTTGGCAATTCTACTTTTATTTCAAACCAAACTGAATCTTAAAAATGATTTTTTTTCTTTTCTTTTTTTCTTTTTTTTTGCAATGGAATAAGTCATAGCTTAATATAACTATTTGAACCTGCTATCTGTTTCTTTTACTTTATAATATGATTTGTAAATACATTTATTTTAGATTTTATTTTTTTGCAATTATTATAATTTTAGCTGACTATATTTGCTAATTCATAATACTTTGGTCTAAAAATGTTTGATTGTAATATATACTTTTTTATAACAATAGATTTTACTATCAGTTGGGAGAAATAACTTGTGCAAATGAGACTAAAATATTAATTTCCAACATTCCTTCTCCAATACAGAGAGCAAGAATTCTTGCAAATTCTACATGGAGATTATTATTTTGTATAAATATTTTCTGTGATGAAAAGCACCTGCTTATTGTACTTAAAATACTTTATTTGTTTTTTGTAAATATTTTTAAAATTTTGGTTGTAATGTATTGTTAGCATATTTTTTTAATTTTTATTTTATCCACTTGAAACATATATTTTTGTTCCGAAATTGTCTCCCTTATTTCAGTTCACCCATGCACACACACAAATCCATGACTGCTGTGAAGATAATTCTCCACTTTCTTGTTTCAAAATAAAAATTCTTTACCTTCACTTTGTGCTTTTGTTTTGTTTTCTTTTTTTCTGAAATATTTGATAACCAAAATAGATATTATTTGTAAAATTAAAGCTTTAGATATTAAGTAAACTAAAATCAACAACTGAAATTTTTTTTTTTTTCATGTATAGAAATACCATTCACTAGAAAAGATTAGGAATTCAAATATTAAACATAGAATTTTGGATTGTTTCTGCAGCCCCTGTTAAGATATGAGATCATATGAATGAGAATTGATCAAGTAATTAGATTACAAGATGGTATCAATTTTTCTGAAATACCCTGTATATGAGGTGTTTTCAAAAAATATTGAGACTGAAGTTGCATTTACCAAGACAGAAATAAACAAATAAAACATTAATTTTCTTGAAAATAATTCCATTGGCATTCAATACACTATTCTTGTGAGGTTTTTCATTGATCAAAGTACCTCTGAAATTGCTCTTGGTGTGATGCTGCATTGCTATCTTTCTCTTAATATCCTCATCCTCCTCAAATTTTACTCTTGAGATGAATTTTCAATTTAGGAAAAAAGTCACACTAAGTATCAAGATTGGCCTTTTTTCTCTCTCTCAAATTGGCACTAACTCATCTCAATATTATCACTTAATTATGAGTTGTTCAGCTGTGCACACATCTAGACTAATCTATATATTATCAACCTTATAAGTTGCTCAGTTATGCACATCTTCATTTAGATTTAAAAAATACAAAAAAAAAAAAAAAGATTTAAGGCTTCAGTCTTAATACTTTTTTTTTTTTTCATCCTACCTCATCTAATAAAGTAATTGTTCATTCTGTTTTCAAAGTAACTTAATTTTGATAACATTGCTTTTAAAATTTGGAACAGTTAATAGAATTTTTCAACATTTTTTTTTCTAAAAGACATCTGAGTTCTCAAGATTGATTGATATATATATATATATATATATATATATTAGGGCATGTCAACTTGTCTAGGGTTATTTTATGCCTAGATGTTAGAGAATTGCATTCTTGTATATTCATATTTACATTTTTTTTTTTTTAAATTTTTCTTAAGTTTTTTTTTTTCTTAAATGATCTTATTGAATACAAATAATCTTTAAACAGATATATTTGACCAATAGATAGGACTCTAACAGGTACAAGCATTTCAGGTCAGTGGACCTGGGAGTAATCACAGTGAAGGAGTACTCCATACCCAGGATTTCCTGTTGTTGGGGTGGGGGTCTTACCCCCTCTAAAGGGGTTTCCATTAGCATATTTCTAGCCCCACTGACAGAGTGGAGAATTGAATTATGTGATTTGATGCAATATTCCCTTCATTAGGTTTCTATCCTTGTCTATCACTAATAGTTCCATTCTCACATGAATCGTGGGCCCCCACAGTCTTCGCTTCCTGCTAATGTCTGTCAAGAATTCATATATTCCTATAGCACTCCTACTACTGTTGCCTGTGAAAAATCTAAAATTGAAATTCCTGGCAAAACAAAAACTGTCTGATGGAAGATATTCACAAGGTAGGGATGGTGGAATGAGATCCATCTACCCTTGGGATTCAAATAAAGGGTTAAGTCCAAAATTCCTCAAAGGTTAACAAGTACAACAAAAGGTATCGGAAGAAGGCCAACATGTACAACAACTGAAAAATAAATATAGCACCCAAGATGAGTAAAGCAGTCCTCAACGTGTTGAGAATAATAACAACACTTCATCTCAGAAGAATATGTACTTCCTCTTGTAACTTTTTTGCACTTTGTCTTTACTTAATATAGAAGTAGTAGTAATTTACTAAGCTTTTTCTTAGATGTAGCACAAGTGTGAATAAATGGGGCACCCAGTGAGATTCAAACTCGCTCATGAAGGTCTGCTAGTCTAACTTGCTAACCATTACACCACCCAAGGTACCCAGTTAATATAGAAGTATCTCATGAGCTTTTCTTAGATATCCATGTAAAAAGAAGCCCTTATGTTTCATTCTCTTTTACATGGATATGAATACATATAAGAAAAAATTTATGAATTTAAGGAATAAAATATTTTAATTTGGCTAAGCTCTATATCTTGTTATTTAAGCATTAAAACAACAGAATAACCTTGACTTTGTTATTTACAAATTTCAAAGACAGGGTAGGATAATAGAATCATTCTATCATAATAGGTTCCTGCTGTTAATTTTTTTCTTCCTTTCAGAACACATTAACAAAACAAGGAAGCAACAAGAAGAAAATTCACTTGAGCATGAAAAAAATCAATAAATCTATAATTGAATATCAGCGATTTATCTTTATTGGTGTAATGAAAATGATCACTATTTAAAAAACTAAAAACAGTCATGGCTCTATTCATCTGAACTTTTCGTAGATGTAAGAATAAAAATAAAGAGTTCAGTCTGTACTCAGAGTATGAGCTAGACTCTTTATATTGAAATAGTTCTTTGTTAGCATTTATTCATCATTCTGACTTGTGGTAAGGGGAGGTCACTCATAACTGATAGGTGCGATATAATTCTTAACAGTTTATTTGTATCAAATTCAGAAAAGAAATACCTTGTCGGTGAGATTTAGAATATTTTGACAGCATCCCCTGCAGGGAGATAAGATACCCTCCCCACATATAACACTAAACCTCATCTGGTGGCATAGCTCCGGTTCTGGCACTCTGGGGAGTGTGTAGTACTTCTTCATTGCCATTACTCCCAGTTTCACTTTGACCTGTTTGGGTCGCATCTATGGGTTAAATAGTTATTTGCAAGTTATTTGTATTAGATAGGAATACTTTATATCATATAAAAAATCAAAGAAAACTTAAACTTTACAAAAATGTAGATATAAACATACACTGTACGCCATTCCCTGACTTTTTGGCATAAAATAGCCCCAGACAAGTTGACATGCCGTTAAAATCATTGAAGATAAAATCTGACAATTTCAATCTGATTTTCAGAAATTTGCTAAGACAAGAATCAAGTAATCATACCAGAAATTTTTCCGACAATTGAACCACTTTTTCATAATATTGATGTTTCAGCATTTTGAGTCCCTTTCAAGTGTCTTTTTTTGTTTTCATAATGAAAACTGATTAGATATTTTTAAAAAGCTGGTTGTTTTTTTCTGCATCAAGTTCTGATTTGGCAAGGTAATAAAATTCTTTGTTTAGGATGATAGTCTTTACTCTAAGTAGTACGAATGTAATGGAAACTTTCCTTCTTTTTTGTTCAAATGTTTATTCATTCATTAGAATTACTAGATACAAATAATTTTAATGTTTTATTCCAATGTCTTTTTCCTTGAGACAAATTGAACCCATGAAAATTCTACAATTAGTACAAAATAATTACTTCATTCTTCTAAAATCTTTTAAATCTTATAATCTTAAATAAAAATATGAAAATGA
Organism: Sepioteuthis lessoniana; assembly: GCA_963585895.1. Classification (NCBI taxonomy): domain Eukaryota; kingdom Metazoa; phylum Mollusca; class Cephalopoda; order Myopsida; family Loliginidae; genus Sepioteuthis; species Sepioteuthis lessoniana. The sequence goes on along the minus strand of CAUZXS010001721.1, from coordinate 95,447 downwards.
TTTTTAGAATTTAAACAAAAGAACATTTTGTGGCTTTTTTTAATGAATGTTAATATTCATATACTGTTACTACATTCCATTTTTCTTTTTTTATCATTTAAATTTTGATACATTGGAGATAACTGTGTAATGGTAATTAGGATTCTTCACTCTTTCCAATATAGAAATATCAACATCATTGTGGACCATTGTTCTCATGGCAACCCAACAGGTTCACAGCTCATCTAGTTATACATTATGATAACCATCTAGCATTTATGATGTTACTGTGAAACAGTAAAAATGATATATTGAAGCAAATTTTTTATTAGTAAGTAAATAAGTAGTCCGACTATAGTCAAAGGTGACCTGAAGGCACCCTCTTAAATAGCTACTACACAGAGTTGTAGGGGAGAGCGCTACTCCTTTCTCTGGATTGCTCCACTTACCTTTGATCCATACCTTATAATGCTGAGTGTTAAGCAAGGTGGCATCAAGTACCATTTTTTTTAGTCTTTTTTATGACACGACCTGGTATTGAACCCTGGTTTCCTGGACCATTGGCAAACACTTACTGCATTTTAATGTTATTGTACTAAGAGAATAAAGCAATTTTCAATCCAATAATAATAATAATAATAGGGTGGAGTCACCATGGTAATTATAATTTTTCAAGGGAGATAACTTGTCTTTCCATAAAACTATGGAAACTTGATGGTTTTATAAAATTGTAGGTTCCCTACCCCTGTAAAGGGATACTTTGAAAGGGACCACTACCATAGTTAAGCCACCTTTTCATTAATGGAGGGATCATTCCTGGATAGACCATAAAGAATAAAGATTACTGTGAGGTATTAAACAAAATTACAAATATGTTATTTTTTTTAAAAAAAGGCGATTAAAGAGAGAAACAGATCTAGTATGAATTTGGAGTTGGTTTCAGAAATCTCGTCAAAGAAGAATCAACCTGTTGGACATTAGTCAACTCGCTTAACTTGCAAAATGAACTGATGGATGTGCACCAATCAGACATCAGCAAAATGCTGCCCCCTTCCACTTCAAACTTAGTCTCTTTTATGTTCATCAAATCTTGCCACTTCACCTAGGTTTATCTCATTCTCCTCCATAAAATAAGTCACACCTCTTGCATCCTTTTCTTCTTCTGATTTCCATGTGCCGGTAGCAGAGAAAGAGCACACTTTCTGTTTCTTTGAGGTAAGATTGTTCATGGCATTACTACTACAGAACTCTTTTAGACAGGGGTTCACAAACTTATTTTTGTCTTTTAGGATTTTCCCCAAACTGTGGAATTGATACAACACATTTTATGGATACCCTCTACCTCTTCAGTTTTGATAAAAATGAAGCAAAAATTTTGTTTGTGTTATTTCAAATGAGTTTGATTTTTTATTAAAGTAAAAGAAAGAAATATTAATGTATTAAGTAATTATAAATGTAAAAAGAAATCTCATAACTTACTATTTCTAAATTAATTTTATCCTCTTGTCCAACAGCAGATTGGTGATCTTATGGATACATCATTTACTCACCTCTCTCTAGATTAAATATATGGATCATGATTTGATTCATTTCACTTCAAATAGCTGTGTGCTTTTGTATGAGCACTGAAAAAAAAACTCAATGGCAAAAATGTGATAAGTGCTGTCAATTAAATAAGAAGAAAAATGCAAAAGTCATACATACAAACAAGCAAAATGGTAGAATAAATTAATTGCTGAAATAATGTTTATTGTAGTTGACATTGACTATTTTCTCAATTTTATCTTTTCTGCAAACAATTTAAAAATACAATACATGACTTAATTGCATCAGAGATAATTTACCCATTAAAACAACATTGTCAGATTTTTTAGAATAACTTTTAAAAAATTTTAATATGTTTACATACTGAGTTGCTTCGTGGTAGGAAGAATATTTAATTGAGTCCCCACTCATTAATATTAAGATTAATATAACCATGATACAGTAACACTGAATAAACAGAAAGGAATTTCCTGCAGTCCTGCCCAAATCTTTGGAATCCTATTCACTGATCTTTTGCCACAGCGCCAAACAGACATCACAGTGGATGTCCTGGTCAAGCTATCAGTGATCCAGGCTTACTACAGCTTCTTCTTTTACACCAGTCTTTTTTAGGTTTAAACTATGTAAGTCTGTTATCAGTACTTTTCAGGAGTACTCCAAAAGTCTCCAAAGAACTACCTCTGGTCCTCTTACTTACAACTCTTTTTAGGTTAGTAAGACTTACCAGTAGTTTTATAAACAAACCAAACAAAGAGTTTTATTCACAATTTCATTTTTAATGCACCCCATCATTTAGGGAAGAGGAACTCATATTTTTATTTATATCCAAAAAGCTGAATGGTTTTCATTTCAGAATAAAACATTTGTAGGGGTTGGAAAAAATGAAAATGAAAATAAAATAAAATGAATCTGGAGGTGTGGTGGTTCCCAGAAGCTTCTGACAGGAAGCAAAATTTGCACAAGCCTAAAAAATAGACTTACTGGTACCAGAAAGAAACCTGTTCTCATTCAGCTGTGACCACTGGGATTGGAAATTGAAGAATTTATACTGATTTATTATACTCATGAGTTTTAAGTAAAAATTCCTATTAAATATTTATCATTTGCAGTTATAGCTTAAAGTATTTATTCTTAATACAAATAATTGGCACACAGTTATTCAAGTAAGTTTTCATTTAACAATACTTTGCTAACAATTTTGTATCTTCCATTAACTATTCCTATCTAATACAAATAATTTACAAACCTTCATATTTAGTTCACAATCACTATAATTAGGTAAACACTTCATACTTTATTACAATACTAATGATTTAAGAGCTGATGTAGTTGAGAGTCATTTTAAACATCTTAAACAGATCTATTTGATCCATGAATGGGACCCTAACAGGTACTACCACTCCAGGTCAAAGTGGACTTGGGAGTAATAGAAACAAAGGGGTGACTCTCCAGAGCTTGAGAACAGGAACCTCATTTACAAGATCCAGTTCAGTGTCATATACAAGACACTTGAAGAAATAGGAGGGAGAGATCTTCTTTGTGTTACTCAAGTGAAAATTGGTTTTCTTTAATATAAAGAGCATAACAGCTATGCTTCTTGGATATGTAACTGAAATTATGCAATTATATTGAATGAATACAAATTTTGACACAATTTTTTATTTAAAAATGGAGAAAAGAAATGGTTTCTGGTTGTATTATCCATTACTTTATTTTCAGTATGTTAGATCAAGCATAAAAAACAAACCATTTGCAATCATAAAAATGCTGATCTATAAACAGTCTCAATAACTTAAAAAACAAACAAAAAAATGACATGAGAGTTCATAAATATGTAAGTGGATAAATCATTAAATTTTGATAAATTTTTTGGGTACTTATTCATTAACAGGTGAAAATAAACTGAACATTAAATCTGAACTGGTTTGATTACCCATATCTATCTATTTATTTGTAAGAAAGTAATGACTAATAACAAATAATGATAATCTACAAAAATAATTTACACAAAAATTATGATCAATCGTATCTAATTTAAAGGGTATAATTTCTAGAAATTTAAGTTTTCTTTGTAAATTCGTTAGTAAATTTTATGTATCAAGTAAGAAAAAGAAAACTTATAAAAATAACATTTCAACAATTCTTACTAATTTTGCAAATACACATTATCAAAATCAAAGGGAACAACTACTAGTTTTGCAAATACGCATTATCAAAATCAAGGGGAACAACTGTAAGAAAATACAGATGAATTAATCTCCTTACTTAAGGGATATATTACTTTCTTTTGAACGATACATACATAAACACATATAGTCTTCTAGTTGGTTGGTTGGTTGGTTGTGTTTTATGGCATATCAACCTGTGTAGGTTATTTAAGGCCAAATCCATTTTTATACAAATAATCAGTTCAATTTCAAATAATTCAGTTTAGCATGAGTACACAGTTTAATAGTCAAAACATTTCTATTTCGAGCTATCCAGTTTAGTCTAATTCATACAATTCAAGTTAGTATAAGTATAGTTTTTGCCCTCCCTCAGTTAATTGTCAAAACAGTTCTCTTTCAAATAATTCAATTTAGCATAGTACAGTTTTAATCGCAAAAAACAGTTCTATTTCAAGCAATTCAATTTAGCATAAGTACGCCGTTTGAATATCCAAACAGTGCTATTTCAAGTATTTTAGTTTAGCATAAGTACACAGATTAGTTCTATTCAACCCATAGATAGGGCTCTATCAGGTGCTACCACTTCGGGCCAGAGTGGACCTGGGAGTGATGGCAATGAAGGGGTGCTCCATATTCCCCAAAGCTCCAGCATCACTGGGACCTTACCATCAGATTTGTTTACTGTCATATCCAAGACACTCGTTGGGGGAAGTGGGTCTTACCCCTCTGCAGAGGTGCAGTCGGTGTAGTCTACAGCCCCAGCTGACTGGGTAATTTTTTTTTTTGATTCTAAAACCAAAAGAAATATGGTATTGAAAAATATATTGTAAAAGAAGTTAAATCACTTTCCTCATAGAAAAGAAATAATTTTTGTCATGATTCTGAAAAAGCAGATATGACAGATATGTAAAAAAGGAAATATTAGTATACATGAATATGTTCTGAAGATTGTAACTATATGATACCAGGGTTTTATCATTTCTAGTGAAATATTACACAATCAAAACAAATATTATTAATTACCAAACTCAACAACATTGAAACTCTGTAACCAAAAGTATGAATATGTGACTAGTCAAAAAATAAGCACACTACTTTTATATATTTATGAAATTTATTTTTGGTTACAAAGGTGTTGAAATTAAGTTTAGTGGACACTCGTTAGGGGAGGGGGTGTCTTACTCCTCTGCAGAGAAGCAGTTGGTGTATTCTACAGCCCCAGCCACTGGATAAACAGACTTTGTGATGAATAGTCAACACTAACGAGCAGCCGCAGGCATAGGCCTCTATGTTTATGCACACAAAACGGAATATATGTGCTATAATCAAACGGGAGACATCTCCACTCTAGACGGAACCCCTCTTAAACTAGTAGACAAATTCACTTACCTAGGAAGCAGCGTCACATCAACCGAAAAGGACATCGACACGAGGTTAACGAAAGCATGGACAGCTATCAATAGGCTATCGATTATATGGAAATCAGACCTAACCGATAAAATGAAACGCAGTTTCTTCCAGACAGCGGTCACATCGATACTGCTATATGGGTGCACTACATGGACTCTAACAAAACGGCTGGAGAAGAAGCTAGACGGCAATTACACAAGAATGCTGCGAGCAATCTTGAACAAGTCCTGGCAGCAACACCCCACAAGACACCAGCTGTACAGCCACCTGCCTCCTATCATGAAAACTATTCAAGTTGGACGAACCAGACATGCAGGACACTGCCTGGAGAAGCAGGGACGAACTCATAAGAGATGTACTCTTATGGACCCCCACACATGGCCGTGCAAAAGCAGGACGACCAGCACAAACATACATTCAGCAGCTATGTGAGGATACGGGATGTTGTCCAGAAGACCTGCCTGAGGCGATGAACGATAGGGAAAAGTGGCGAGAGAGGGTCAAGGATATCCGTGCTACCAGCGCGACATGAGGATGATGATATACAGATAATTGGTTACTTGTGGCACTAAGAAGGATTTAGAAGCCAAGTAGATTTTCCCTGAGATAAGGGGTCACCACAAAGCAATTATCTTTAGAGTACCCAAATAGCCAGCAGCAGCCCCAGACCTTGGGATGCTTATATCCTGCCCATGTTTTAGTTATATTGATTGTTGAATTATTGTCAGAGGAAATGGAATCTGTGACCTGAGTTCAAATCTTAGATGAGGCTGTTTGCCTTTCACTTTGCACTAATGTCCTTGGGAAATCCATCTTATCTCCCCCTGGCTATAAGAAAATAGTGGGATAGACTGGGTTCATAAGACTTGGTTAGGCAACCAGTGTATTAGAAGGAAAACTCTGAATTCAAACCAGCTTTATTCTGTTTTAAAATTGACCTAGTGTCATATGATGACAGAAGGGTTGTGTACACATACATATATTGATATATTGATAGATAAATAAATCTCTAGTATGATAGAAAGTATGAGAATATTATGTTGCTTGTTGTCCTGTAAATGTAAGTAGATAAAAATATTAAGATATGATAAATGTGAGGAAGAATATTATTCTAACTAGATTTCAAGTAGTTGCAATAATAGTAATAAATCTCTCTCAGGTGTCTCTGTAAGAGTGATTGGTCAAGGGGAAGTAGGGGTAAGGAATATTGCCAGTATTATCCAGTGACTTAATAGAACATAATTTTGGTGCAAACAAAATGATTTTAGTAGGAAGCCATTCTATATTTTACCCACATACAGTGTATATACACTCTTTGTTTCTTGAGCCGATGGAAGACCATATATTTCTGATTTTGCTAGTATAGATGGACATCTAGACTGCTATCTAGTTGTCTATATTAAATCAGGGCCAATTTTTAAAAAATTATGAAACCAGTCTCAAAACTTTTTGAACAACAGTTGAAGCTAAGCAAATCAACTACATGGGTAATTTGTTTACAGTGGTGAAGAGCCAGTCACACTTTTTGGATAAACTGATAATGTGGATGGAGTTGCATACATAGTTGGTCAACTTTTGTTTACTATTTCAGGACAGGAATTTATTTTCATTATTTTAACTTGTTCAAGTTGAATATGAGAGCCCCAAATATCTACAAATTGGAGAAAACATTCTTCTGTATTTACTATATTGACTGTGTAAGTTAAACCTTGCCAAGCAGTAGTTTTTGTATATAACCAGATAAGTGAAAAAGTAAAAATGCAAGAATTTAGTGAATCACCTCAAAAGAAATACATAGTTAAAATCTGCTTTTAAGGATATATATATACATATATCAGCTTAAAGAGTATAAATGAATTGGTTTTAAATGTTGATTGGCTACCAGTGAGGAAATATGATCATTTTGTTTGGGTTGGCCTTGTGATATGAGAACTCAGAAATAAACAACGCACAATACACACAGTGAAAAGACAAGGTAATATGAGTTTAGTGAATGGTTGCAGGTTTTATTTCAAAAGTTAAAAAAAAATGAATTTCCTAGTTCTGAGTAATGTTTATGATATACATGAGTTCATACTTGAATCTTTCAAGGAACTTGAATGCCTGAAATGTTCATTTCTTTGGTAGATTATCCAAAGTTAACCCTTTTGGTATGGTGTAGGTTAGGAGTTAATTTTTTATGTCCATATGAATTAAATCCTTTGTTATAGTCAGTTGGATCAAAGAAAAAGAGACTGACTTTCAAATCTTAGCATATACCACCAAGTCCTGCTAACAGGGCTCCATGTATGTGTGAAGTGGGAGAAAGAAAGGAAGTATGGCCAGTACCAGCCAGTGATCAATAGCAATGATGCCCACAGCCAGTTCCTTTTAACTCACATATGGCAGGTTGTTCTATGTTTTCAAGATATTTTTGTCTTAGTAAAACATAGAGCCAGGTGAAAGTGGAAATAAATATGTATAGAGCAAAATATTTAAGAATAACATTTAATTAAAAGAAAGAATGAAAAGTAAAATGCTTGACACAAAACAAAAAAGCCTAAAGAAAAGTATTAATATATATATGCGTGTGTGTGTGAGTTAGGGAAAAAGAAAGACGAGCTAAAAAGAAACATGTGACCAATCTCAGCTAAAGTGAATGAAAAGGAAATTTGAAATATTTTTTGTATAGCTTTGTGCACCATAACAATGTGTTGTATGTGGGTTGATTTCAGCCAATGCTCAGAGCAACCCTCCATGCATATCACCACTCAACCAAAGAGCCAAGAGTGGGCAATTCATTCTGCATATGTCACTGTTTAAATAACCAAAGAGCAGACATATTTGTACAGATGGTTTGACTGTTGGTTAGAAATTTGTTTTTTTATTTTCTCTAATAGGAGTTAAATATGGTAGCTTAATTTTTACAAATTGAAAGAAATATATCTCTGTATTAACTCTATGGAAATATATATGCATTTACAAAGTAAATACTTTCTTTCTATAAAGAATAGTTATTTAAGTTTTGATAATGTGGTTCACAAGATAGATGAATGTAAAAAAATGCAAGAATCTATTCAATCACAAAAAAAAAAAATAATAATGAAGGAAATATGTTCCAATATATAATAAGGCACAAAATCTACAGATACAGAGATTATGACAAAGGGAAATGAACTTTCTACAGCTGTTGTGGTAGAAGATGATAATAAACAGATAATCTGTCTTAAGCAGTTTTGCATTAACCTTCAATTTAAATATCAACCACATCAGTAGTTGTATTGAAAGGCAGACATAACCTATTTAAATTTAACCTGTCAATCTGCTCAGCTGAAAGATTTATTATTGATTTTGAAATAACAGAAGCACTTGGACTCTTGGAAGCATATAAATACTTTCTTTCTATAAGGAATAGTTATTTAAGTCTTGATAATCAATAAGATGAAACAATTACAGTCAGTAATTGTTTCTAAGAATTCTTTTTTAGAATTTCTTAAATTCTCTCTAAGAAAAGAACAATAAAAAGTATAACTTATTTAATATAAGAATTTAAGCAATTTAGGAAAATATTTACCATCTTTACAACTTTATGATCTTTTTGCCTTGAGATATTTTCAAACAGCCTCATTGTTATCCCCACTTCAGTTGGATAATTTAGACCTTATAACCTTGTCTTTGTGCTATTATATACATTGTTTCTAATCTCAGGAGAAGAACTGCTGGGTTTTTTTATCATCATAACCCTTTGTTGATTAGTGGCCAATTTGGTTTCCTCAGGGCAAATCTAATAGGAATGTTTAAATGTCAACTCAAAATTGTTCAAAAACAGCGTTAACAGTAACTATATCTCAATTTCTTTCCCTAATTTCTTGTATAAATACAAATATTAAAAAGATTAATTGACAATGTCTGGAGTGAAATTAGTATGAAAAGGATAGGAAAATCTTTCACACTTTTGCAACCTTGGAGTCTCTTTGATTAGAAATATTTCTTTGCAATCTTGTTACCCCCCAACACTTTTTCGATTGGATCATTTAGACCTTGTGAGCTTGTCTCAAAATTATATATACATTGTTCCTGATCTAAACCGGTAAACTGCTGATTTTTACCATCATAACTATTTGTTGATGAGTCACCAATTTGGCTTTGATTAAGAGGAATCTCATTATTTAAAAAAAAAAAACTGATATTTTTCAAAAATTTACAGTATTGTCTATAAATATATGTGCCATTTTTTTAAATGAAAAGTAAATTTTTATCTGAAGCAAAGATACCAGAATTTTATTCTGTAACAAAAATTATAAATATGTAGAGGCCCAAAAATTAGTACATATCTTATCCAACTTTATTTTTAGTTACAAAGTTTTAATGCTGTAGAATCTGGTAGTAAACAATACCTAATAATATCCATTTTGGTTGTATAATGTTCCACTAGAAACAATAAAATCCAGGCATTTTTGGCTTTCATGAAAATTAACTTTTTATAAAAAAATTGTTTAGGTGTATATATCTATGGGTATTTACTGTAATAAGACTAAAAAGCACAAATTAACATCATATCAATTTTTGAAAGAACAAATACTTTACTCAGCTCCCAGTGCAAAGGCCAGGAAACTCTGCTCTGATTTTAAGCTAAATCACAGGGAGCAACATTTTGATACTATGTAGAGTGCACAGATACTGCACTCTTATCCTGGACAGAAGTAGCAATCAATTTGTAAATAATTCCATAATTATGACAGAAACTATAAATAATAAATTATCTCATTAAATAATCTACTATTATGAAAGAAAAAACAAAAGTCAAAACAATCTAAATCCCTTTTTATTTTTGTAAACCTTCTGTAAAATTATCAGATATAATTAAATCAATAATTGAACAGATCTTGGAGATGAGTGTACATTGTTGTTTTTAATATTTTTGAGGTTTAAAATCAAATCCATGATGTCTTTTATGATACTAAATTCTTACCTTTAAATTTAATTTACAACACAAACCAATGTCTTTTTACCCAGAAACCAGACTCTAAGGTAGCAGAGTTCCTAAAAATAGCATGACCTGCACTCATTTGGAAAGCAGCTAGTCACCAAACTTAGCAGGCAAATAGAATACAGAACATCTCATATGACAGAACAACAGGTTTTTCTACCAACCTGAGACTTCATTGGACCAGCCAAAAGATCCTTTGCTGGAAGCCAATTTTTTCAGCTAAAAAAGCAAAATCATGTTATTTCATTTATCCCTTCCCTTCTTAGAGTGATGTATGCCAAATTCCAAGGAAAAAGGTTGGTAGGTAGTTACAATGGTATTATTATATAATCTATCTATCCTTTTCCTCTCTCTCTCTCTCTCTCCCTCTCTCTCTATATATATATATATATATATATAAACTATTAGAGGGTGTCTTCATGGTGTAATGGTTAAAGCGATGGACTGTCGAATTATAGTAAGCGAGTTTGAACTCCAGTCACGCTATTATGTTCACTTTCAGACAAATACCCTTGAAAAAGGTATGAACCCCCTTATCCTCCTAGCTATGGTTTAAATAGTGCTATGACTGTCCTTCTACAAGGAAGGCTTAGGCATTAAATAACCTACAAAGGTTGATATCCCATTAAAACAAAGAAACCAAACTAAACTATCATTGGAATTAATATGGAATCCTCAAAATTTGTTTATGTGATACTATCTATGTCCTGTAATATTTGTGACATTTACCATATGAAATTTATATGCAAACATAACAACTATTATGGGACAAAAGTAGTAGTATATCTTATTCTGTTTAATATTTACAAATATACTGTGATTTTTTTGTATCAGAAAATATTAGAATAATTATCTTCTACAGATATTCATGAAAGATTTTCTGAAAATCTCAACAAAAATGTCTTTCATAAATTGAGGCACACAAACAAGTATATAATATTTAACCTTTGAATCCTGACATCTATTCATTCAAATAATATTCCTTGGTTATACTACAATCCTCCACTCTGCCAACTGAGCTATCACAAGGCTCACAATAATATTCCTTGGTTCCTTAATGCAACTAACTACATTTTGCAAGTACTTCACAAAATTGAAACTAACGTTTGACTTATACAGTTTATAACAAAGACTAATACAAGCAATACTCTGCCTTGTTGACAGGGTTTAGATTTTACAGTAGGGATTACATCCCTTGCTTTCTAGATTGTTCTTCTAATGGCCACTAGGAGGCATGACCAAAGTAACATATAAAACGGTGCAATGAAATCAAAGTTTCTCTTTTCATTGCTGCCTCAACAACCAAAAAGCACACAGAAGTGTGTGCACCTCCCAACAAATGGAAGGCTTTTGCCCCAACAAACCTCGTGTCATACTATGCATGGTACTATGCTTTGACATAAGTCTTTACCCAACAACTTTCATTCTATCAAGGACTCTCAACTTATACCTAACAACTTTTCTCTATCAACTACTCTTTTAGTATTCTTGTCATTTCTCTATTCATTCTCTTAGGTTTGTTCAGGCAATAAATATATTGTTGTCAATTCATCAAGAATTGTTTTTGTTGTATATTGACCTCTGACCCAGGCAAGCTGTCAAAATAGGAAATGCACCTGTGTAAATAAAAGGTGCATCCGGTCGAGGAATATCAGGATATTATAACCTTGACCATGGACGGGCTGAATGAGTGCAAAATTGTGACACTCACAGGAAGAAGAGTGGGCATCAAATTATTATATAACCCAGGTGAAGACAGGAAGTCAGTCAGTTGGAGACAAGATGCGGTAGAGAAAGCCAGCACCCAGCAGAGTGGGCCCCCGGTTGAGCAGCGCAGGTGAACGGGAAAGAAACGTTGTTATGGCCAATAGGGTGGGGGTCAGTATGTTGCAGTTCTGTTCAGTCTCCAACTCCCTCTCACACACAACCCTTTCAATAAAGTGAGAGGTATATTTTTCTAAAGAACTGTGTCGCTTGTCTTTATTGAGTGTTGTTATGATTCTGCATGCATATGTGTTTGTATAGTTGGTCATGGCTATACAACATTTTATATTGTTTAGCACAAGGAAATATTAAACCATAATACATTTATTCTGTTACAAGTGTCTAAATTGTGTTCCTCAGTGTCAGATAATTATTGCAGTGAGTTTTGATTCGGAGATATGCAAATATGCAAAGACAGACCTTCCAGTTCTTGATACCAAAACCTACTCAGTTCCAATTCCCACTATACCAACTGTATCCTTTTCAGAGGAATAAGACCTCTTTCTTAAAAAATGTGGTGTCCTGGATTTGACTCTATACTCTGAGGAAATGTGGGTCACTCCTTTATTGCCATTACTCCCAGGTCCACTCTGCTCCAGAATGGTCCCATCTATGGGTCAATTAGATCTACTGGAAAACTAGTATTAGATATGAATACTTAAAACCATTTAACAGTGTGCAAATTATTTGTATCAAGAATTGTTACTGGAAACTATAATTATTTACAAACAATTATTCTTATTAGTTAATTGAAAGCAAATAATTGTGTGTAAATTAATAATTCCACACAATCAACAACTAAAAACCTCTTCTCAAACATTCATATCTCTTAGAAACCTCATACACATACACATGATAAGGACATCTCTGCATACACACATTCATTCACTCTTTTTGTAGCCAGCCCAGTCAGCTGGGGCTATAGAATACACTAACTGTATCTCTGCAAAGGGTTAAGACCCCCCCTTCCCCATGAGTGTCATGGATATTATGCAAAACTGCATCTGATGGTGAGGCTTCAATCTTCAAGCTTTGAGGAATGTGGAGTACCCCTTCATTGCTATTACTGCGAGGTCTACTCTGACCTGGAGAGGTAGTATCTGTTAAGATCCCACATATGGGTCAAATAGAACTATTTGATCATTTAACTATGTGAAAACAAATGACTGATGATAAATTGAATTGTTAGTGTGTGACACTATGAAGGGAGTCTGCCAAGCAGATGATCCCTTTGTCAGTTTTGGCGTGAAACCAGACAAAGGGTTTGGACTCAAGATCTCAATGCGACCAGAAGTAGGAGGAGAACGCCAGTCGGGAGTTGGAAGAAGGAACCCAGAGAAGTGAGTTGGTGACGGGCGAGGCAGAATGGCAGTTGGCAGTCGACACCGGACAGCAGAAGAGACCAGTCAGCATGAGAGAGAGTCCAGCATCAGTGAGGGAAGACCAGTCAAGATGAGTCAGCATTCTTCATGGCTTTGTGGAAATTTCGCGAAGGATGCAAGTCAGCATTAGTCGACAGATCCACAAAGGAATGCAGAGTGTCACAACTTAATCTTCTTGCACTTGAGTTAACCCAAGCCCATATTGTTCATTTGTTCTTTGTTCTTTCCTCCCACTCCCTTGATTGTATTTCTTGTGCCATAAAGAAATGTGTGATGCCCCTATCGGAACCACTAGATGATAACTGGCCAAGATTGAAATGGTCAAAAGAAGTTGATGTAACGGGGGGCCGAGGGGGTAACGTCACAAGTGTGACATAGCAATATTTGAAACCATTTAACTGAGTGCAAACAAATGAGCCCTGGCTCGTTTAAAAATAATGTTATCTACAAACTATTCATTTACAAATCATATATTTTTGATGAATATGTATGAACAGGATTTGGCATTAAATAACCCACAAAGATTGATATGCCATGAAACCCAACCAACCATTTTTTTGTTACTCATTTTATTATACATTTTCTTTATTTAGTTTGGTCTAGCAATAAAATATGTTGTTAATTGTACATAACAATTCTTATACTTATTCTTGAGAGGAAGTAACATTTCTCAAAGTATAATTCCTTTGCAGAATAGTATCTCTGACATTAGTACATAGAGTAGACAACTTCATTTTATAATCGACTATCACTGGGCCTCTACAAAATATGCAATTTAATGAGAGATCTTTACAAGTCTAAAAATAAACAACATGGGTTCTATGTTTAAGAAGGTTGTTGTTGAGTTCTTGATTCACTTCTAATCTACCGCAGAAGATCACACCAATGTTTGCTTCAACTGAAAAAAAGGCCACCTGAATCGATGATAATCAGTGGCCCCTATGCAATTTCCCACTGCGTATTTAACATGAAGCTTTGCATCCTAACAACATCCCCCTCACAAAAACGCCAAATTTTTATAATCCTAACAAAATATTACTTAGAAGATATTTATGTCAATAACTATCATGAATTTTACTAGTTCAAGAATGACACAAAAAAAAAAGCATTTGGTTTTGGTTTGAAATTAAAGTTTTCTTTCTTTTAAGTTAATTTATAAAAATCTATGTTACCCTGTTGTCATGAAAGAATAAACTTTAGATCTAATGAATCATCTTCATACTTTCAATAACCAAGCCTTAGCAATCTACTGAAAATATAACCTTGAATATTAGCCACAAATATTGTATACTGAAATTGTCAATGAATAATTTCTTCACAGAATTTAAATGTCATAATGAAACTAATCAAAAGCAATGTTGATGCTGTGATTTATGCAAATCTGTGTCCCATTAAACTGCAGACTATCCAAGTAAGCAAGCAGAGAAAATATAGAGGACTGGTATTAAATTATTGTACAAAAGCAGGCGTGAGAATCCAGGAAGTAAAGGCATTATTATAATTTTCATAAGTTAATAACAACTCAGTTGGTCGTGCAATTTGCTTGGAAACAGGTCACATATAGAAAAAGGGAAAGAGAAGAAAAACAACAAAAACAGCTTAATACTGAGATTTCAATCAGATGTGTATGTCTTCACTTGCTGACTACTTGACCAAGAACATCCAGGAATGGTAGGTTATAATTAATTTAATCTTCTTTTATAAAAATGGATTTTCCATTGCTACTTTTATCCTCACTTTACTAATATAGATATCTCAAGTCACTCAGATTCCATCTTTCAAAAAAAAAAACATTCAAAAGAAAAAATAAACAGCAAGAGTCCTATATTTAAGAAGGTTGTGTTATGTTTTATTCATCTTTTCCCTGAGATAATCACTCCATGTTAGTTTACATCATCAGAAAACAAGGGTCTCCAATATGATCAAAGACAAAAGATTTGCTACTTTGTCTGAATAGCCAAGTTGCAGACAACAAATAATTGGATCCTACTGGTTTCATTTGCTACTCAAGAAAATTTTTGCTAAATTTAATGGGTTCAAGAGAAAAAAAAACTTCTGACAAATATATACCTCTGATTGTTCCAAAAATATATCAGCCATTTCTTCAATTTTATGTTTGAAATCTGCAGTTTAATTTTAGTGTGTAATGTGTTTTTTATGGGAGTTTGGAGCCTTTATTCAAAGACTTCAAATCAAACAATTAAAGAGAGACCAGATTGATCCAACAATGTTCAAACCATTTTTTTTTAATTTATAGACTGAAATCTTCCCATTTCATTTAAGCACATTGAATTATTTAGTATATTTGGAACCTTTATTTGACAAAGTTTGACTAAAAATATATTTATATTATAAAACACTTTTTAGTGTGAATAATAGTTTAATCTTAATTTTAAAATATTTTTGAAGAAATTTTATTTTATTTTTGAATAATTTTAAACAACACTAGTTCAATTTTGAAGTGCCCAAAGAACTTTAGTCTTGAAGTAGGTTTCAGTTCAGTTTTTTAGCAGTTTGATAAAGTTATTTGATTCTTATTAAAAGTGATCATATATCAAATTGGAACAATTGAATTAATATCCAATTTCATTGTATTAGTTTTATGAGAAACAATTGTTGTGACTCAAATGTAAGTAGCATAACATTTATAGTGTTTGGAAAAAGCTTAATTATTTCAAACCTTTTTACTTAGTGTACAATGATGAGACTTGCATAGTTTATAGATCAAATACAAAGATATCTATTCATTAAATTTCATTTGAATAGAATCTTTTGTAGTCTCATAAAAATAGAAATTGACATAAAAAGCTTAAAATAATCAGTACAAAATTTAGCAAGTAGGACCATGCTTACTATTCCATATAAAAAGTGTATGAAGCAGAATGTAGTTAGCATCTGTGTATTCAAGAACTAAAAATTCAATTTCTTTCTCTTTTTGTATTCCTATTAAATGTTTTAGAAACTTAGCTGTTTGGGTAAATAAGTGTACTAATTCTATTTTGCTGACATTACTAACATTTGGGGCTGTTGAATACACCGACTGCACCTCTACAGAGGCGTAAGCCTACACCCCCAACGAATGTCCTGGATATGACACTAAACAATCTGTTGGTGAGGTTCCAGTAATTCCCGTAATACTGGACCTTTGGGGAATGCAGAGTACCCCTTCATTGCCATGACTCCCAGGTTCACTCTGGCCCGGAGTGGTAGCACCTGATAGGGTCCTATGGGTCAAAGAGAACTAAACTGTGCACTTATGCTAAACTGAATTATTTGAAATAGAACTGTTTTTTGACATTGAAACAGAGTACTTATGCTAAACTGAATTGTTTGAAAGAGAACTGTTTATACATATAAAAATGTATTTGGCATTAAATGACCTACAAAGGTTGATGACCCATAAATCCCAACCAAGCCAAACCAATATATTACATTACTAACATTCAAATGGTTTGTTATTCTGGCCAAATTTTTCCTTCATATTTTGTTTTATCAGAAAATTTCATTGGAAATATTGAGTCACAACTTATTAAGTAAAGTTGGTGACCGTAGTCAAGGGCGACCGGAAGGCTCCTTTTTTGATAGTTACTACACCGAGGTGTAGGGGAGAACGCTACTCCTTTCCCTGGATTGCTCCACTTTACCCTTGATCCATACCTTATAATGCTGAGTGTTAAGCAAAGAGGCATCAAGTACCATTTTTTGAGTCTTTGGTATGACTTAACCTGGGATTGAACCTAGGTCTCCCGGGCTATTGGTGAACACTCTAACCATCATGCCAATGTCCGGTTACAACAACTAATTACTAAGTCTATATTTGTAACTTGTTTATATATTGCCATACTTGAAACAATTTAACTGTGTGCAAACAATAGATAACAATACTTGAAACCATTTAACTATGTGCAAACAAATGATTTAAATTAAATAGGAATACTTGATAAATAGAATTACTAATGTTAAATCGCAATACTTGAAACAATTTAACAGTTTATAAACAAATATCCTCTCACTCACCCATTTAAAAATAAAGTTACCAACAAACTATTCATTTAAAAATCATATATATGTAAATAGGATTTGACATTAAATAATCATTAAGATCTGATATGCCATTAAATCAAATAACTTAACCAACATATTGCTTTTGGTAGATTGTATGCATATTCTCTCTCAGCATGTTCTCTTTGTTTATTGCAATTAAATATATTTTTGTTACCTAAATGAATATCTGGCTTTCAATTATTTCTTTTTTGTTTTTCTATGATATATCACAAAGGTGAACATAAGAGATAAGCAAACTTTCTCAAAGGAAAGGAAGATACAAATAAAAACTATCAATACCTAGCACCAGCAACAATATATCAAATAGTTTATTTCAAAAAAAGATCTAATTCATGGCACATTCAGCACAAGTTTAAATGAGGAATGTTTACTTCAACCAAAAATTTTAGAAACTATGTCTGACTATAACAAATACACTCCTTCGAGAGCATTTACTGAATATACTTGTAAAATCAAAAGGTCTTATTCATTGCATCTCTTATAGATTAATTAAGTCATTTTTGCTTAGCTTAGCTTAGCTTAGCTTAGCTTAGTGTGTGTGTGTGTGTGTGTGTGTGCATAAGTATAGGGCACCCTGTGAGAATCAAATTCACTAACAATGGTTTGTTAAAGGTTAGGTACACAAAAAAAGGTAGCCAACTCTCATTAATTTAGATAAGTGATTTGTTTATATGATTTTATATCATGAGGTGTTAGCAAGATTTGAATGACAAATATGGATTGATTGATGAAGAGAGACAGTTTCCTAATGTCATTATAATAACTACTAATATTACAAGATTTATAAATTTTCCATTAGGGAAGATCCAACAAACAATAATCATGATATAAAGAAACAACTTTATCAATGTGTATAACATAAATGAAGATACAAAAAAAAGATGTGTGTGTGTGTGTGTGTAATTAAAGGTGTATGTAGCTATGCAAAATCAAACAGAGTGCTTCTGCCTTAAACAGAGGTCTGTCATGAAATTATTGCTGGCTGAGAAATGCAAACCGTATGAAATTTACAGAAGAGTGTGTGATGTGTACAGAGAAGCATGGGTTAGTCAAAAAATGTTTCCAAATAAGCTAAACATGGATTTGCCACTATGAGACTGAGTTGAAAAAACTGTCCATGGAGTGGAAATACACTGACTCTTTGGTAAAGAAAAAGTTTTGGGCACAGTGATCAGTAAAGAAGGTCATGCTGACATTTTTCGGAGACATGAAAAAAAACCTATCACTATTGATTTCCTTGAAAAAGGTGCAACTGTAAAAAATGCTTCCTGTTGCCAATTCATTTGGCAAAATTCATCTTATTTATTGAATGATCCTCAAATTTAACAATGCAGTTTGATATAGAGCAACCAAATTTGGTATACCCTCTTATTGGACCCAGGGGAAGATTTCAACCAAAAAAAAAAATGCTTTTGTTCTTCATGAGGAAAAGTCAAAGTTCTCATTAAAAGAGGGTCGATAATAATAAATAAGAGGAAGTTATATTGCTGCAAAGATATACAGAATTTAAATTTTCATACTTTAAAAGAAAAGATTACCACATTTTGAAATTAACAAACTTTAAAAGAAAAAAATGAACAAATTTTTACAAAATAATTATTCACATTTAACAGAACAATCCTAATAAGGTTAATAAATTATAATTTTTCAAGCTGGAGGTGTAAAAAAAATTAATTGCATTATTACTTTGTTAAAATTAACAATTTAGACAAAAATCAAAAATGTTTAAATCAATAAATCTCTTAAGCATTATTCACATATATAAAAAATTTTCTCTACAAAACTTAGGGTGAGACCCAATGATGTCTTGGCTAAAGTGCTATCTCAAAAGTAAAATCTCAAAATCTAGAAGCACTATTATGTTCACCTTCAAACCAATACCTTTGCGAATGGTATGAACCTCATAATCCACCACCTCCAGCTATGGTTTAAATAGGACCACTACTATTCTTCTACAAAGATGGCTTTAGTATTAAATAACCCGCAAACGTTGATATACAATTAAGAACAAATCTTTTCTATCATGCAGATTTATTTTTATGTAATAGTTACTGTTTGTAACCATTCAGCGTAAATTTTTAATTGATAATAAAGATTATAAGAAATATAAATTGATGTGTAAATATATGCTTACCTGTATGCACTTATAACAACATTCTCTTGAGAGACACACATACACACACATATATGCACATATACACACACTACTCAGTCAAAGTATGTGCAGCAATGTATACATTTCTCTTATAGATTTTAACAAGTGGATGATAAGTAGAACTGACCCATGTGCACTTGGGCAAAGTCAATAACAGTGGTCAGTGTTTGACATATCATTCAGGTCATCAGTGTGCTGTCTGCACAATGAGGAAGAAGTGAAGAGCACATGTCTAGTGGCCACGTGTACCTAGTTACCTCAACATTAAATACTGGGCATGATTTCTTTCAATAAAGATAAATTTCACTTTTATCATCATCATGTCACACTGCCAGCATGGATCTTCCTGACTCTCTCTCGCCACCAGTCTCTATCATCCATTACTCCTGGAAGGTCTTCAAGGTTATATCCTGTATCAGCACAGAGCTGTTGTATATAGTTTCTAGCTAGTCGTCCTATCTTTGCTCGTCCATGTGAAGGGGTCCACTGGAGTATATCACTTATGAGCTCGTCCTTTCTTCTCCAACAGTGTCCCACATGTCTGGTTCGTCTAACTTGGATAGTTTTCGGGATGGGTAGTAGGTTTTGTGGAGTGTTGCCTCCAGGACTTGTTCAATATTCCTCACAGCATTCTTGTATAATTACCATCAAGCTTTTTCTCCATACGTTTAGTTAGTGTCTATGTAGTGCATCCATATAACAGTATTGACACTTTTATTAATACCACAAAATTTTACTTTTACAAATTCCACCTTATTGGGCAGACATTTTCTTGCTACAAATAAGACTACTCTGGGTTTAGAATAAGCTGACTGTATCCCCTGCAGATTGTAAAACCCCCACCCCTAAAAAGGGGGGGATCCTGGGTATGATGCTAAACTGCATTTTGATGATAAAACTCCAGGTTTAGAGATCTGGAAAATGTGGAGTATCCTGTTATTGCCATTACCCCAAGATCCACTGGGCCTCATGTAATGGGTCAAATAGACTTGTTTAATAATTATTCGTATTCTGTAGGAACCTGTACAAAAAACTCTTAAGAAATAGTTACACAAAAAATGTAAATATGAATGTGCAGTGAGAGCAATTCCCTGACCTCTTAGCATGAAATAACCCTAGACAGGTTGACCAGCTGTTAAAATCAATCACTCATACAAACAAGAATACATACATTGGTTTTAAAACTAACTAGATAGGCAAATCAATCATCAAGTAATACTCGGTTTTTAACAAAGCATTGATAATAAATTTATATCTGCATTTATTTATTTGAGTCAAAAGAAAATACCAGAGAAGTTTTTTTCTTTTTTTTAATGAAGAGAATAATAGCAAGCTTCAGATTCATATCATTATGAATCCAAAATACACCAGCTGTATCTTATAATACCATCAAACTTTGTTGGTTTTCCTATTTACTCAACCCTTCCGCTCAGGCAGGATATGACACAAGGTCAATTTTTAAGCGGAGTTTAACAGGTTTGAATTCAGAGTTTTCCTTCTCCTAGACTAGTTGCCTCACCAAGGCTGAAGAACCTAGTCTGCCCTACTATTTACCCATAGCTGGAGGGAGAATATTTTGGATTCATACCTTTCCCTTTGTTGGTTTTCCATCATATTGTGTGAATGTCTGATGTCATGTAATTCTTTCAAGTATTCACAACTTTCCAGTCAATGCATGTTTTTACCCAACCTCTCTATAATAAGGGGAGTGTGACGAGGAAATATGACACCCTAATACATTTGCTGAGTATGGGAGAAGGGGTGCGACTCTCTGACTGTCACCGACTATAGTAGTAAGCAGAATAATGGAAAGAGAGGCCGTCTCTCTCTCCCACCCTCTCTATCATTACAAGGTGATATGGGCTTAGAGAGTCTCACTCTCTATTAGCTATGTATGTGTCGGCGGAGAAGCAAACCTTCGACCATGATTGGTTCCGAGGAAGAGCCTACCAAAAAAATCAACATGTGGGGAATTTTCAAACTACGGAAATAAGTTAGTTGCTGTTCATTCATCACCGGGTGAAGACAAATAATGAGTTGCCATGTATTCCTCAAAGGATGAAGACGCATAAGGAATTGCCTTTTGTTTGTTGAAAAATCAAGAACATAATTTGGGATATGAAAGAAACCCAAATTCCAAAATAATGCCGTGCAGAGAACCATGAGAGAAAAGAAAACCTTATCCTTCTGAATGAACCAGCACTCCGAGGTATGGTAAGCCTCATTAAACGAATACCCAAAGAAAAGACTTATCTGAAATAAGACATGTATCCTTCTATCAATGTATTATGGAAACCCAATAATGAAAGAAAAAAAAAAAGAGAATAAACTCCACAAAACTCCAAATAAGTGAACCTATAATTTAAGTATATTCAACTTTATCCTGCTGCATTCATACTGAAATGATAAACTTGAGATTTGGAGCATGAGCTCGGCCATTAAATCCCATAGTCTGCAGGAAAGCGGACTGTGTCTACCGTTGTTGAACTACATTCTCACCTTCCGCCATTAACAGATATTTTATGGAGGACTTGTCCAGGAATAAAGATATTTTATGTGGGCTTAGTCTGAGATACAGATATTTTAGTGGAGGCTCCTTCCGAGATATAGAAGACTTTCTCGCTCCTGACTTTTACCGGGATTGTTTTTTCTTTGTTTCTTTTTTTATTCAATAAAAGAATATTGTTATTAATCTTGTTAACTCAAACACGGCAGTTCAGAGTCCCTTTTTTTATTGTGGAAGAATTGTACTTGTTGAAGACCTTGTATTTGAGGGGGAAAGCTAGCCAGTTAGCTGTGTTGACTTTTAATAATTTCACCTATAACTCACCTAGTGGGTTTAAAATGTGGTTCCGCTCGGGAGTTGGTGATATCTGTAACACTAAATAGCGTTTGGCAGACCACAGTCAACATCTGTACCCTGCGTTAACTGGTGGACTTGGCGGGAACGAACAGCACCATGCAAGCTCACTGGGCACATGGTAGCATAACAGGAGTCTCGATGGTTTAGTGGCTAAGGTGCTGGACTGAGACATCATGGTAAGCAAGTTCAAACTCCTATCATGCTGTTACATTCACTTTCCAATTGGGAAAGGCATGAACCTGCTTATCCATCCCATTACTGCCCTTCCACAAGGATGGCTTTGGTAGTAAATAATCCATGAAGGTTAATATGCCATTAAACAAAGAAACAAAACAAAACAAAACCTCTCTACCATGAGCAGGATGTTGCACAAGGTCAATTTTTAAGTACAGCTAACGTGAATTCAGAATTTTGCTTCCTGCCCAGTCACTCTATCAGAGTGACTGGTCAGGAAGTTAAAGAGCCCAGTTTGCCCTATTACTTATCCATAGTTGGGGGTAAAAGAGAAAGACTCATGTCTTTCCCAAAGATATTAGCATGAAGAGAAAGGAAAAAAGTCTTTGTCCAAAATTTGTACTCAGTTAGTCAAGTCCATTTCCTATGAAGATAACAGTTACACCATATCCACTTCCTGTCAATGTACAAAATCAAAAATTAGCAATTAACAATTAGCTATCAGGTATTAATTCAATAACATAAGATTTTTTGAATTCAGAAAAACTTTGATGTATTTGTTTTTTGCTTTATAGTATTTATTATGCTAAAAATTCAAATTTATATTTTCAGATGTTTATGACTTTACAAAAGTTAGAGTGCATATAAAAATGTGGTTTGGTTTGGCTTGGTTCCTTTATTTAATGAAATATTAACCTTTGAGATTATTTAATGCCAAAGGCATCTTAGTAGAAGAACAGTAGTGGTATCATTTAACCAATTGCTGGGGAAAAAAGTAGTTTATACCTTTCCCAAGGGTATTAATCCAAAAGTGAATTTAATAGCACAACTGGAGTTCAAACTTGCTTACTACAATGTTGCAGCCCAGCACATTAGCCATTATGTCATGAGGATACACCCCTTGTATAATTATATCATCTACAAATATTTATCTAATATTGATAGAAATACATGAATAATAGTTGTTTAAATAATGTATAATATAGATGTATTTTAACATAGGAGATATGATCTTAAAGGCAAAAAAATTTATAATTACATTAGTTTTATTTGATATATATACTAGTTTACCTATGCTATAAAAATATGACAACATATATGAAATTTCATTTAGTCCTGATTATTATAATTTGGTTTTAATATTCAAATCTTTAAATACATTTTTCAAAGTTGTTTTGATTATTATTTACTCCTTCTCAAGTTTTTCACACCAGTGTTAGCCAATGGTTTTCCTCTGGAGTTTGAGTGATAGCAAGTCTCCTCAAGTCTCCTGGACTATTTTCAGTATTCTAGCTGATCTCAACAATGATGTAGTTTGGATGGTCTCCACTTGTACTCTTATTTCCAAATCCTCCAGTCCTTGTACCAATCCTTTAATGACTGTACCAAGAGCACCAATTACAATAGGTATGACCGTTACTTTTATGTTCCTCAGTTTTTTTCAATTCCCTAGCAAGGTCCAGGTACTTATCTTTCTTTTCATTTTCTTTCAACTTTTACTCCATGGTCAGCTGGGACAGCAAAGTCTAAAATTCAGCAAGTTCTTTTCTTTTTGTTGATTATCACTAGGTCTGGTCGTCTGGACGAGATTAGGTAATCCATTGATATCTTGAAATTCCAGATTATTATTATTATTATTATTATTAGGCTATTCATTTATATTTAACTGTTAAATTATTTTGACTAACAGTTTAATAATATGATAACTTTAACCTTCATGGTAGACAAATAGGTATGTATAAGCCTAATCATATATCTTTACTTTTGTTAAATAACAGAGATTATCTTGCTTGCATTAAGAGTAATAAACAAATTCTTTACCATCATGAGTGATAAATATATTTTTTTTAACTTTGGGTATATATTGATATGTTTTTGTTTTTGCTGTAGAGTTCTTTGTATTTAGATTTATCAAGTTACAAAAACATTTGATTTTTCTCTTTATTGGAGCATTTATTAGATTACAAACAAAAAGTAAATGGTATTTTCATAGTAGAAGTTAGATGTTAGTAGCAGTAGCAGTAGTTGAAACTTTGAAAGTGTGCCTTTTACTAAGGTTTGTAATGTTTCCGTTAAGCCTCTTTATTTCTTTTCGGTACAGATAAAAAAGTGTACAAATATTGACAAAGGGAACCATACAATCAGCAAATACATTAACTGGACTTATCCAAGAAATATATTTACATGGCTAAGCTAAATCTGACACAAGACAACAACAATATTTGAGCTCAATGTTTACTGGGTAAGCAGTGACTTCATAACAATAGCAATGGCCTGTGAGATTAGCTTGCTTTCACCACATCAAAAGTGTTTAAAGTTTTCAATACTCAGAAGAATTTTATATACATGTACAGGCTCACATAGTATAATGGTTATTATCATAGGAAATGAATGCAACAATCCAGGTTCAAATTTTGTATGAGACTCTTTTCATTTCCCTTTACACTAATACTTTTGTGAAAGGCATGAATCCTTCTCTTCTCATCTAGCTATGAATAAGAAGTAGGCAGACTGAGTTCTTTAGACTCAGTATGGCAACCAGTCTTTGAGAAGGAAAACTCTGAATTCAAACTAGCTGCATGCTTAAAAATTGACCAAATGTCATATCCTGTCAAGAGGTTGAGTAAATTTATAAATATATAGATGTATATATGAATACATGTGTGAATAATGTATAACATAAATTTATAGAAATTCTGGTTTATAATATTCATAAAGCTAAAAAGATTTTTCTCACTAAATATTGAAATAAATCTTTAAATTTTCTCCTACTCTCTGACCACAGCTACAATTAAACACAATTAAAATATTGATCTATTAAAAGCCCAACGCATGAAAATTATTGTGAATCAGACATGATTAATTTTTTTTTTTTTGGTGGTGGTGGGAGAGGGTTTAAAGGATCTAAAAGCAGAAACATGAACTTGGCCCAAACTGAGTGTTATTGGTTGGTAATGTCAGAGTGTATTGTGTCCAGGGTTGACATAGACATAAAAAACGAGTGCAAACAGGAAGAAAATTGAGGGATAGAGATGAAGAGGGGAGCAAGGAAAGGGGTAGGGAAGGAATTTTCTGTGCACATTCTTTCATATTGGCCAATGTTAATTGGAACTTTCTAAGGAATCTGACATTTGACAGCCAGTGTTTACTGAATTGATAGCAGCAGACAAAGGTCATTATTTTGATTATTTTTAATTAGGTATCATTTAACATAGAAAAATGGTTTGTGAGAGGGAAAAAAATGAAACAAAAGGACTACTCAAACCAGATGCAACCCATATATGTCTGAAAAATCAAAATGAAGGTGTTGACAATTTATTCATATAACATATTTTGCCTATATGGCTTCATTAGATACTTTAGAATTGTTTTTAATATGGTAACAGAAAATGTTGATCATGAACTCATTTAAGTTTAATATTCTTACCATATACACTTATGGGAAAATAATAATAATTATTTCAAATGGAAATATATGCTGAGTGATGGTTGCTGGAGAACTTTTAAATATTGAATTTGAAAATTATTTGAAAATCATTTTTTTAATAACTTAAGATTTTGTTTCACTTTGAGATTTTACTATTTTGCTTGTTTTATTTTGAAATTTAACTAGAATAAAAATCTTTCAAATGATTTTCCAGGTTAAGGGCTTAACTAAACCAACTGTGGTCATGTAAACAATAAATTCAATAATATATATCTACCCTCCACATTTTAACATTACTTAATTCTTTCCAAGTCTCTTATTTTTAATATATTTTGTAATGCTCATTTGTTTCTAAAAGTCACTGTCTATATAAGTAAAAGTAAAGTTGGCGACCTTAGTCAAGAGTGACCCGAAGGCTCCCTTTCCAATAGCTACTACACCAAGGTGTAGGGAAGGGCACTACTCCACTCCCTGGGTTGCACCACTTTACCCTTGATCCTTACCTTCTAATGCTGAGTGCTAAGCAAGTTGGCATCAAGTACTGTTTTTTGAGTCTTTGGTATGACTGGACCTGAGATTGAACCTTGGTCTCTCAGACCATTGGTGAACACTCTACTCATAAAAAGTCTATATTTTACCTCTTTGTTTTTTTATATTTCCAAACAAGTTGACTCACCAATATTTTGGTTTTAAGATGAGAAATTATTTAATTTGAATTATTATTGCTTATCAACCAAAGATGAAAATCTGAAGATGACCAGATAGTGCTAGCATGAAATATTGTCTTGATGAGTGTGTGCCACAGTTTTTGACAAAACATAAGATTATGCAAATGTAGCACCCTCCATACAACCCCAAGCAATTTTTCTTTGTTTTCTAAACTGAAAGTTCATTTCAGTGATAAGATTTGAGTACATTGGAAACATTAAAAGAAATATGACAACATAGCTTTTCACTATATCAAAAAAAGAAATTTCAGAGATTTTTCTGTTAATGGAAGATTTACTGGAATATGTTGAATGACAAAAAGACTATTTTGAACAAAATTAATATTTCATTCATTGTTTATTTTTGTCTTGGTAAATATAACTTCAGTCTTGACACTTTTTGAACACACTTCATGAATATATATATATATATACATATAGTTGTCAACTTATGACTAGGTTAGATTCTGCCAGACTGGTTGTAAATCCTTTCAGTTATAATTTGGACTGCTATATTACTATATATCCAATATACAGTCCTATACCATATACAAACTATATACCACATTTTGTCCCTATATCACATATACCCAAAGTCTGACATGATTTTCTCCTTTTATTTGTTCACTTCTGTAATTACAAAATCAAACAATCTTTAAACACTTTAAAACCAGGCATAATTTTTTGCTTCATTGTTCATAGATATTCATTCAGACATCCTCTTTTAAAACAATCCAGTTTTGTCCACACTGATTGGCTATTTGAGTAAATATCCTTCTTTTCTAATTAAATCACCCAAATTGTTGATGAATGACATGCTTGGAGAAACATTTGTTTATGCTGCCAGCCAGATGAAATTTCTTATCTATTTTTTACATTTTCAGTTTTCTGTCAAGTATTTTGATTGCGTGGATTGTCGTAAGTTGACAACTATCTGTATATCTAAGTATGTAATGAAACATTTTTATCAATTGATTTGTAAACTTTGAAGCAAACAATGAACACTGAGTTGCTCACTTCCCTTGCTTTGAAAATATGTCAAATATGTTACAACAATTCATCTTCACCTTAAATATTGATATCTGCATTCTTACTTATGTATGTCAATAAGGATAGGTTGGTAGGTTTATGAAAAAAAGTTTCAAGAAGGGAAAATCAATTCAAGATTGAGACAACTGTTAAAATATGAGAGTTGGCTGAAAAGTTCATAAGCTGACCAAAATATTCTCATGGAATGTGACCAATTTTATTTTTCAACATAGTCTCTATTGCAGTCCACACACTACTTCCATTTGTGTGGTAGTGCTTGGATCCTATTGATAAAAAAATCATCAACAGCAGATATAATATCACCCTATGAACTTTTTAGCTTACCCTCATGAATATACTGGACTATCAGAACGATAAATTTATCTGTATTAGAAGCTGGATTGATATTTTCTTTTATTCTCCAGTAATGTAAAGATATATTTCTACTTACAGAAGAAATGAAGATCCTTTAATGTACATTTTTATATTTGATGTAAGTCATTTTTATTAACCCTCTGACACCTTAGTCCCTATACCTGAGCTCACAACATTCACAAAAATAAATGAAGACAAAATTTTGCTTCAGGGTGCAGATAGCACATCCTTCAATTTAAAAAAAAAAGCTGTTAATTGTTACTATATTATTACTATACTTTTATTGATAGTTTCTCATATGATCTCCCTAAGTCTTAAATATTAGACTTCCAGCAAGATAGTGCTTAGTCCAAAATATAAGGCTTATAGGTTCAAGATATAAGGCTTATAGGTTTATATGTAATTGAAGAAAGTAATACAATTTAGTCTTTTTTTTAAATAATTTAATTTTAACAGGAAGTATTTTTTAGCAGTTGTTAATTTTAATAATGTTTCATATTTTATTTTTGGGTAAGCATTGAGCCTATGCACAGATTTATTTTTATTATTTTTAACTCAGCCATTGTTGTGTTCACACCTGGTTAAGTATTATTTTGTATTCTAACAGAATAAAACATTTGAACATTAATAGAATTAGTGTTTTTCTGAGTGTTGTTATTCTTATTTTTTAAAATAAAGTATTTAACTAATAAGCCACCTGGCATATGTGCCACTTGGTTTGTTGTTTATTGAATACTTGGTCTAAGAGGGCTGTCCCCTTAAGCAATACCTGCTTTGCATGGTTGAATTTATTACTCAGCATCTGAAATGCCCCATTTGGAGAATGCCAACAGGGTCAAGTATTTTGTCTAAGTCTCAATGTATGAGTCTCAACTCGTGCAAGGTCCCCACTATAAAATAGCTTTGTGGTGCATTCTAGATAAGTGGGAAGTCAGATACATACCAAGTAATTTCCTTAATATTTGTAGATTAGTTGTAACTTAGGCCATTACATGCCCACCTCCAGTCAAAATCACCTGCTACATGCTTGACAAGCCTTTAGTTGGGATAGGCTTGGATATTATACATTCATAGAAAATACAAAGATTTGTTTTTTTGGCAGTGTATCTTATTGAGAATATATATGTTTATCGGTGTTGATATTTACTCGCCAGATTATGTCTTTTAAAGATGAGGTTGCCAAAAGTGTATGATTATTTATCTTATATGACCCACAGTTGGTTTAATGTGGGGACCCAGCAGGAAGCAAGCCTTTTGATAAGGAGGTTTCAGTGCCAAAAATAGCTCAGCTCTATTGGCATTCCTCTTTTGAGGCATCTCAGGTGCTAGTCAATAAATTCAGCCCTTACCATTTTAGATGAGGATCCAGGTGCTGTCAAGGCACCCTGAAACTGAGCTGATTTATTTTAACACACACCAGCATGAGCAAAGTGTATGAAGACATAAATATTTATTCATTATGTTATTGTCAGTTTTTATGTGAAGCTCTCATAAATCGCTTCTAATTTTTAATACATTTTGCTGTTAGATTGGTTAATCTTTATATGATTGGCTAATGTACTCAGAATAAAGATATGTTTCTTTAATGTGTTCAGAGGACCATAACTCTTTGTTTAGGAAGTCCTGTTGGTGGGGCTTAGTATATGCTAATTGTATTGCCTGCAGAGAAGTAAAACACCTCTACTACTAAAAGAGATGTCCTGAGTATGAAACTAAACTGCATTTGATAGTGAGGCTCAACTTCTGGAGATTTGGGGAGTGCGGAGTACCCCTTCATTGCCACGACTCCCAGGTCCACTCTGACCCAGAATGGTCATAATGATAATTTCCAAACTGATCAATTTGATTTATTGATGGACCCTAAAAAATTACCACAAGACCAGAGGGAACCCGAGAAGTAATGAAAATAAAGGAAAGATTCCACATTCCTCAAAGTTCCGTAACTAGAGTCTCACTTTCAGATGCAGTTTAGTGTCATAACCAGGACACGTCTTTTTGGGATATGTGTGTGCGGGAGGAGGATGTCTTATGTCTCTACAAGGGATGCAGTTGACATATTCTAAGCCTTGCTGATTGGAGTGGGAAAAAAGTAGAAGAACTAGGAAAAAGATAAAGACAAAAGTTTCACTCATGAGTTTAATTCTCTTAAAATTCTAATAAAAAATATTATGACATTCTTTTGAATTTTTCTCACTTGATAATTAAGTTAGAATTCTTATAAAGTTCTTTTAAAATGCAACAATTTGTTATAACAATTTGAATATTCAATGAAATAAATATGATGAATTAATTAAATTTTTTTCAAAGCATTTTAAAGAAAATCCCTTGCTGTAAACAATTTAGAATGATTGAATATGAACAATTTAAAGAAAGCAGAAAAATGGGAGGATGTGATTAAGAAAATGACAAACTTAAAGAATTTTTTATCTCATGAAGGAGTAAAAATTAGCCAAGTTGAAAATGAATTAGATGGGATCCAACTGAATTTATTGCTGTTTATTGGAGCTGAAAAATTTATGATTCCATTTTTGTAGATATCTGATTAGAATGAACGCTGGCAGACATTTGGTTTGCAGGAAATCATAGATGAGTCATAATTTGCTGCTGCTCCTGCTAGTGAATAATTGTTCAAGTCATCTACAAGCTTAGGACAGAGTTGATAGTCCTCCTCCTTCCTGCTCTTATGCCTATCACCATCACTGCGCAAAGCAGATGTAAATGAATGGAGATTTGATGTTAAGAGAGCCTTAGATGACTAACATTTCAGTCGATCAGCCATTTGGGTGAACAACAAGTAAACCATTATCAAGTCCCAATATAAGAAGAATCAAACTGTGGTCATCTGTCTGGTATGGTGGCCATTTTGGTTTCTGAATAGTTACAAAAGAATAAATTTATCTTATGTGTTAGGAAATGATGTGCATTGAAACTATAGTGGGATGAGAACACAGTGCTGTTGCAGGGTGCCAAAGGAGATGATAGGAATAAGAAATAATTGGACATAAGATTGGTTCCTCATAAGCTACAAGAGTTTTTCTTTTTAATTTTTTTTATTATGAACAAAATTAAATTGATTGATTGATTGATTAATTTAAATGGAATGTCAACCTTTTTAATGCCTAGAGGTTAAGGAATTACATTCACTTTATATTTTCATTTTTTGTGTATTTATTTCTTAAGAGATTTTTCTTTTTGTACATGATCCTATCAAAACATATAACTTTTAGACATCTATTTAATGTCTTATAGTCATTTTAGGGATAACCTTTTTTTATTTAAATATTACTTGAAGGATTGTTTCTGTGTTTTTCATTTCTTTTTTTTAAACTAAGGCAAATATCAATATTCTCAAAGAATTTAAATTTGCAGAAAGAATTTGATTATAGAGAAAGATACATGCACAGAATAGACTTCATTTCTCTCAAGCAGAAGGCTTGGATAAAAAAGAAGGCAAAGATGGAGGTGTGTGGGTGTAAGATAGAAAATGAACTAGGCTTCTTAAGTTCAAATTCTTGTCAAAACTGTTTACATTTCTTTTCAGTCTAATGCTCTTGGAAAGGCATGATTCCATCTCTTCTTCCTCCAGCAATGGACAATTAGTTGGGTAGATTGGGCTCTCTAGCCTTGGTAAGAGCAACTTGTCTAAGAGATTGAAAACTCTGAATATTAACCTCTATCAGCTAGGTGAGGTAACTTGCCATGGTAATATGGCAAAATCAGTCCATGTCTCAATTTTGCAACACTCTTGCTAAGTTGTATAGCACCATGCCTTTCCCTTGGAAAAGATTGGTGTCAAGAAGTATGGACCACTGCTGGTCACCCTTACAACCTTTCCTGGGCCTATCCCAAGATCCAGATCCAGAGTCATAATCTTGCAAGACAGATGGATGCTAGAAAGAGAAAGATAGAAAGTTTATTTTACCTAATTCAGTTATGGCAAGCAGTAATAAATGATAAATGGTATAGAAAAAAAGTTTTTTTTGTTTTTTTAAGGGTTTTAATATAATTTATTTTGATAACCAGATCAAAATCATTTTGTTGAAAATATTATTCATTTGTTTTCCAAAATGTACACCCAAAGGATGATACTATTCATTGGGCTATTATTTACTAAGTTTTGTTTGTGCATATAGCACTTTGGTTGCTTATAGGACCTGTAGTTACTACATGGTCCCCCATCAATGTATTGATCAGTTTCATTGCTGCTTAACTTTGGGGATCTGGTGTGAACATTAATTTTAAAGTGCCTTGCTCATTATCTTAGTTTCTTTGTTCCACGGCATATCAACCTTTGTAGGTTATTTAATACAAAAGTCATCCTTTTAGAAGAACAGTCATGGTACTATTTAATCCATAGCTGAGAAGATAGGGGGTTCAATACCTATCTTAAAAGCATTAGTCCAAAAGGGAATGCAATAGCACAACTGGAATTCAAACGCATTTGCTTAAAAGTAGCCATTCAGCATGTTAGCTATTACAACATAGGGACTCCCCAAGCGTAAATCTAAGGCCCAGGTTATCCCAAAAGTTTGTTGTTTTAGATGACATTACAAGCATTTAGTCTTAACAAATTTCACATAAAAAAATTGTTTTTAGTCATTTTGTGACAACTGTATCAATTTTTCTAATTGTCAAAATTACTGTATATTTGTTTATTGATTCTAACATTAAAGATGAAAGAAAACAGATTTTATACCATAATTGAAAAGAAGGACACAAACATCATTTGATAATTTTTATCCCATTTTATTTTCTGTCCTTAAACCAGCTTTGGAATATATGAGTTTTCAGGCCATTATTTCAAAGAACTATGCTCATGGCTTATACCTATTCTGAGTAGAATTTATAACCTAATCCTCAGTGTTCATTTTGAGCAAACTATGTTGTTCACTCCTTAGCTGTCATGATCCAACATCTTGTCTTAGAGTCTTCTCTCTTGTCTCTGTGATATGATTTTAATTTATTACATAGTCTATATTCATGATGTTCAGCTTGCCAACATGGTGATATCCTGTTTATCCTACAATCCTACAGGTATTGCTTGCTCTGCAATTTCAAGAGCATTGCACCCTACAGCTGTCTACATGCACCAGCACTGATATAGCTGTCATTCTGTTATGTAATAAAAGATATGAAGAAAGTATTATTTCTCACTAAACAATGTTTCACAGTTGGAGGTGCTTGTGGCATAATAGTTAGTGTTGTAGAAAATGAACTTGGTGATGTGAGTTCAAATCCTGGATGGGATAGTTTGCATTTCATATAGTGCTAATACTCTTGAGAAAGGTATGAATCCAACTAATCTTCCCCCAGCTATGGGTAAATAGAAAGGAGGATTGAGCTTTTTAACCTTGGTATGGCAACCAATATAAGAGAAGGAAAACTCTAAATTCAAACTTGTTTACACCACTTAAAAATTAGCCTTGTGTCACATCCTGGTTGTTGTGGAGAGATTGAGTCAATAAATACATTATCCGAAAGATCTATTGTGTAGACATAGCAATTTGGAGAATATGACATAGAAAAGTATTACTCATAATATCTATTGTGGTTTTCACCAATCAACTTTAAAGCAGTATACCTCAACTTATAATAGAAAAATAGAGAAGAATTTGTCTTTTTTACTTGACCAATGTTGGATGAAAACACAGCAGTTTTGGGGGTATTTGGTTCATTTCACAGTTGAGTAGATTAATTGTGGTTGATAGCAATATAATCAAGAGGTGAGAATAAGCAATATTATATATGTTGAAATAATCCAAATCAAGCATTGAAAATCATTTGTACCAGTTATCCTAGTTATTTTGATGTGTGATTTACACATAAATTTAGCAAAGAAAAAAAAGCAACTGAATTGTATTGCTGTTAATGTCATTCACTATTTAAACGTAATGAACATGTTCTATTTTTTTTTTCAAGTAAATTGTGGTAGATTATAAAATCTGAGTCAATTTAAAACAGACTATTATTCTTAATTCAAAAGATGCTCACATGGTATTTTATAAGCAAAATAAAAAATATACATCTATTGAATCCACTGTAATTTCTTTGTATCAAGCAATCAAACAACAATCCAGATTTTATAACATATCACTTTTTGGATGAAGATTAATATATCAGTATAAAGATAAAACAATATTCCACTTAATTTAACATAAGTTTAAACAATTTGAATAACAAAAATTCCTACCCAACATTCACTAATTTTGATGGACTATTTAATTACAATATTTCACTTTGTACATGATTGTAATACTTACAGATCCTTAAACAAGGGTGATAAATACAATTTCAAACAGTTTTAGTTTTCTACTGATCAAAATTTGATAATGATCAGTTTTCCTAATTATGTTGCTATGACAACCTCATAGACAGTTGTAATATTCCAAAATATTTTTCCCAGTCGGCTGGGGCTGTAGAACACACCGACTGCACATCTGCAGAAGAGTAAGACCCCATCCCCCAATGAGTGTCCTAGATATGACACTAAACTATCTGATGGTGAGGTTCCAGTGATGCTGGGGCCTTGGGGGATGCAGAGCACCCCTTCATTACCATTGCTCCCAGGTCCACTCTGGTCTGGAATGGTAGCACCTGATAGGGTCCTATCTATGAGTTAAGTAGAACAAAACTGCATACTTATGCTAAGCTGAATTGTTTAAATTAGAACTGTTTGACTAAACTGAATAGCTTGAAATAGAAATGATTTTGACAATTAAACTGTGTACTTACATTTAAACTGTGTACTTATGCTGAATTGAATTGTTTGAAATGGAACTGTTTTTGACATTGAAACTGTACTTACATTAAACTGAAATGTTTAATATAGACCTGTTTTGATATTTAACTCTGTGTAAATAAAATATATACTTATTCTAAACTGAATTCGCTGACTTAGAACTGTTTGACTAAACTGAATAACTTGAAATAGAAATGTTTTTGACAATTAAACTGTGTACTCATGCTAAATTGAATTGTTTGAAATAGAACTGATAATTTGTATAAAAATGAATTTGGCGTTAAATAACCTACAAAGGTTGATATGCTATAAATCCAACCAACCAACCAACCAACTAACCAAAATATTTTTCCAATTATCAAAGTTTTTCCAAATCATTATCTGATGATGCTCATATAGAGTAAAATGTCATAATAAATATATAAAAACACTCAATTAAACTGGTTTTCACATTTCATTTCTCTTCCAGGGTACCAAATGTTTGATTTAAACAAGTCTTACTCCTAATTAGATCAATTGAAGGCAACAATTGATGAAAACTGTATGGAATTTTTAATCTTATTTTTTTATAATAACCTACTTTTTAATAAACAAATTTTAAAGTAAAATATGCAAATTAGTTAACCTCACTAGAAAAAGTCAGTACCTTCATCAAGTTATATAGCATTTTACTCAGGATTTTGTATGAGGTGGAAGTAACACAATTTATATAGAACCCATATACAAACAAGGAGATACAACAGTTATATATATATATATATATATATATATATATATATATATATATATATATATCTGATGTGACATTTAGAAAGAAAAGCTAAGACTAAATCTTATTTGTAGATTAAGAAACAGGTTGATTTTCTGTCATGAATGGGAAAAGTGCAATGATCTCTTCTAGAATTTGTTTTTTGCTAAATGGATTATAGCTGTTCTCTATAGTTTTAAAAAATATGAAAATTTTGGAGATTCTTTGCTTAAATTTATTGAACCTATCTAGAGCAAGACTGAACATGAGATATCCAGGGTAGTATTCTATCCATCATGATATTATTTCTCATTTAATTGGTATTTATAGCATTGGTATGTGATGAAATTCAAAGTGAAATAAAACCAATGTTATTGATAGACCATCATTTATATTAAGTAGTTAATTCATCAATGTTTTCTATAAAAGTACAAGTGAAGCAATATAAAATGAACACATTGGTTTTAGATCAGAAGAACATCAAGATTATTGAGTGAGAGTTGAAAGCCCACAAGAGAGACAATTCTCAATTGCTGTTCACTAAACATGGCTTTGTTCCATCAGTCATTTGCAAATGATTAATGTACAACAATAAAATTATGTAGAAATGCCACCAACAGGCACTAATATTCAGGCACACTGGATTTGTTAATATCCATTAGTCTAATTGCAGATGATAAAATAGCTTGATCTGGGAATTGGCAATTATCATTCTGATATACCACTCAATGGGTAGTTGGGGTTCTTTTCACAATACTTTCTATTAGTACAAATTAACTCAGGTAAAGATATAACAAAAGAACTGTTTTGTTCTCAACCTAATTTGAATCTGAGAACTAATGTTTAAACTGGACACTATCTATTACGTGGGTGAATGTATTTACTCAACCTCTCCACCAGGAGCAGATTGCCCAGTTAGCTGGGGCTGTAGAATACACCAGCTGCTTCTCTGCAGAGGGGTAAGACCACCCCCTCCAACAAATGTCCTGCATATGACACAAGAATCTGATGATGAAGTTCCAGTAATGTTGAAGCTTTGGAGAATGTGGAGTACCCTTTCATTGCTCTGGAGAGGTAGCACCTGATAAGGGTCCTATCTATGGGTTAAAGAGAACTAAACCGTGGTTTGAGTTTACTGTTTTTGGCATTTAAACTGCGTATTTATGTTAAATTGAATTGTTTAAAACTGTTTTGACATTTAAAGTGTGTACTTATGTGAAACTGAATTATCTGTAATAAAACTGTTTTGACATTAACTCTGTATATTGCCCAGTCGGCTGGGGCAGTAGAATACACCGACTGCACCTCTGCAGAGGGGTAAGACCCCACCCCCCAACGAGTATCCCAGATATGACACAAAACTATCTGATGGTGAGGTTCCAGTGATACTGGGGCTTTGAGGAATGCAGAGCAACCCCTTCATTGTCATAACCCCCAGGTCCAATCTGATAGGGTCTGATCTATGGGTTAAATAGAACTAAACTGTGTACTTATGCTGAACTGAATTGTTTAAATTAGAACTGTTTGACTAAACTGAATAGCTTGAAATAGAAACGATTTTGACAATTAAACTGTGTACTTACATTTAAACTGTGTACTTATGCTGAATTGAATTGTTTGAAATGGAACTGTTTTTGACATTGAAACTGTACTTATATTAAACTGAAATGTTTAATATAGACCTGTTTTGATATTTAACTCTGTGTAAATAAAATATATACT
The DNA here is from genome assembly GCA_963585895.1 of Sepioteuthis lessoniana. Classification (NCBI taxonomy): domain Eukaryota; kingdom Metazoa; phylum Mollusca; class Cephalopoda; order Myopsida; family Loliginidae; genus Sepioteuthis; species Sepioteuthis lessoniana. The sequence continues at coordinate 58,226 of CAUZXS010001721.1, read as the reverse complement.
TATTCTAACTGAATTGGGTTGACTTAGAACTGTTTGACTAAACTGAATAGCTTGAAGCAGAAATGTTTTTGACAATTAAACTGTGTACTTATGCTGAATTGAATTGTTTGAAATAGAACTATTTATTTGTATAAATAGATCTAAACTGTGTACTTATGCTGAACTGATTTGTTTGCATTAGAACTGATTGACTAAACTGAATAGCTTGAAATAGTAATGTTTTTGACAATCACACTGTGCACTCATGCTAAACTGAATTGTTTGAAATAGAACTGACAATTGGCATAAAAATGGATTTGACAACGGTTATTCAATAATTAATAGTCAATAGAATGCCATAAAAACCAACCAACCAACCAACCAACCAACCAACCAGGAGCAGAATGCAACATAAAGTCAGTTTTTAAATGAGGTTTAACAAGTTTGAATCCAAACTTTTCCTTCTCCATGACTGGTTGCCATACCAAGGTTAAAAAGCCATGTCAGCCTTACTCATAGCTGGAAGAAGAACAAGGATATTAGTGCTATATGAAATACAAACAACCTTGTCTAGGATTTGAACCTAGGTTGCCATGTCCATATTTCCAATGATGATAACCAGTACACCACTTCTATTATATCAGTATACCTATAGATTTGGGGCTCATGGAAAAAGAATCTGACCCAGAATGGTAGTACCTGATTGGGTCTCATCTATGGGTTAAATAGAACTGTTTGAGCATTTAACTGGGTGCAAACAAATGACTGATATTGAATTGATAGCATTACATAGCAATACTTGGAACCATGTAACTGTGAGCAAATGAATGAGTAATGTTGAATAGAATTATTAGTAATGAATAGCAATACTTGAAACTGGTAATTGTTAGAATCATTTAACTGTGTGCAAATAAAACTATTTGTGTGGAATACTTGAAACTGTTTAACTGAATGCAAAAATAGAATCATTGGTATAACATAGTAATACTTGGAGCCATTTGCTGTGTGCTAATGAATGAACAGTGTTGAATAGAATTAGATAACAATTATTGAAACCATTTAACTGTGTAGAAACCATAACGATACTTAACTGTGTGCAAACAAATTAGTTCTAAATCATTTAAAAATAGAATTAAAGATAAACTATTCACTTACAAATCATATATGTATAACCATTTAAATGTGTACAAACAAATGACTGATGTTAAATTGAATTGTTACTGTTACATAGCAATACTTGAAACCATTTAACTGTGTGCAAATAAATAATTAATAGTCAATAGAATTATTTGAGTTATTATTTAATGTATATATAAAGAGGATTTGGCATTAAATAACTTATAATGGTTGATTTGTCATTAAACACAAGCAAACAAACAAATATGCAAATAATACTGTGTATTCTTTATATAAAAAGTTCACCTTTTATTGGGTTGGTTGGTTGGTTTTATGGCATTTCAACCCTTGGTGGGTTATTTAATGCAAAAAATCTTTTTTTCCAAGCAATGAAATGATTTCAAGCATCTTATGATAATTATCCTTTGTGAATATTTATAGCTTCAAGGAACTATTTTTTATATAAATAATTTGTATAGTTATATGGTTTTAAGTATTCCTATCTAATACTAATATTTTGCAAGCAATTATATAGTTTCAGTTAACTATTCCTATCTAATGATAACAATCATTTGTTTGCACACAGTTATATTGTTTCAAGTATTCCTATCTAATGCTGATGATTTTCAAACAGATCTATTTGAACCATAGATGGGTTCATAACAACCACTCCAGGTCAGAGTGAACTTGGGAATAATGGCAATAAAGGAGTAACTTCCCTCACCCCTGAGATCCAGAACTGGAGCCTTACCACTGGATTAAGTTTTGTGTCAGACCCAGGATACCCTTAAATTGTAAATTGATTATCATAATACTTATTTATTAATATCATTACACTTTAACAATAATATTATTGTTTCAAAAATTGTTGTTGATTTATGATTTATGTTGTTCCTGGGGGTACAAATATCTTTGTTATTGTATAATGTCAGTAGAAATTTATTGATGGCAACCTTATTAGTAGACAATGAATTTTCAATGTGGCCTTTAAACATGAAAAGGTTTCCCACCCCTGTAGATGATATTTATGACAATAATCATTTGTGGAGAATTTTTTTTCTTTAGTTTTGTTGTAGACGATTTAGATAAACTACAATTTATTTATTCAAATAAAATTCCAGGAAAAAATTCAATAGAAATAAAATTATAACAGATTTTATAAGTAGCAAATAGAACTGGAGATTGCTTTATTCTCTAAGAGTATTTTAAGTGTATAGTTCTGATAAATAAATCCCACAATGATGTGCAATTTCTACTGGGTTAAGGTTTCACACACACACACACACACACACACACACACACACACACACATATATATATATATATATATATATATATATATATATATATATATTATTCGTATATGAAACCAACCCTTTGTGATTCATAAACCTTTCAGTCTTCAAATGCAAACAGTCAGGAAATAAACATCCTCTGATGATGACTGAAGGCCAAAAACTGATTTAGAATAACAAATTTATATCTATATTTTTTCTGCCAAAATTGATGTGTTCATTCCTTTGGCTTGGTTTGGTTTAGTTTGGTTTAGTTTCTTTGTTTAATGGCATACCAACCTTTGTGGGTTATTTAATGCCAAAGCCAATAGTGATACTATTTAAACCATAGCTAAGTGGATAAGGGGTGTTATATACCTTTCCCAAGAATATTTGCCTGAAGGTGAATGTAATAGCACAGCTAGATTTTGAACTTACTTCAAGGTTCCAGTCTAGCATCTCAGGCATTATACAATGAGGACTCCTTCTTTATTCTTTTGTTCTTAACATACATAGTTATATATATATATATATATATACACACACATATATTGATTATAATTTTTGTATTGTAATCTGAGAATTTCAGTAATATATAGAGTATAAAATTTCTTTTCTAAACTTAAAGTGTAGCTAATGAACAGTTATTTCAGAGTAGTAAATAAAAATATAACAAAAAATACAAGTCAATAATGAACATTTCATTCTTTAGAGGAATACATTACGATTTTTCTTTGTTAACTGCTAGATCACAGCAAATATAGATTTTTCAATGACAATCTCTCTCTAGGCAACAACAAACCACCATAATAAGATGGCCATCAATGGTACTCCCAATAAATAAAGTTTTTTGAATAAATAAATAAATAAATCTTGCCCATTCTTTATTGAAATAAATCTTGCAAACATCTCTGATAATCTATACATGGCTGCTAGTCAATGCAGTTACTGTTGCACAATTAAAATTTAGAATTAAAATGAATTTTAACCTAATTTCTTTTCATTTTTACCAATTAAAAATTCTAATATTACCAAGAAAAATTGCATGTGATGTAATTATCATCAGCTTGGAAAATAAAATTGGAGAACTGAGTGTGTTTACTTTCCACTAATGTCTTTCAGAGACAGGGATCCATTTCTTTTCCTTTCTATAAAGCTGTGGTAAAAATAGTAGGGCAGACGGGTATCTCTGACTTTAAAGAATAATCAAAATGGGGGATGGACAACTCTGGATTAAAAAACTTTGAGTTCCTAATTGCTGACAGTTTGTAATAGAGTGGAGATGACATAAAAGAAAAAGACTAATTATAGAAAGATATGTTTGTCCAAGTGAACAGAACTATTGTGGCACCAATGAGTCCTGATCCATGAACATGATGACGAAGATGAAGATGAGGATTATATATTGTGTGTGTGTGTGTGTGTGTGTGTGTGTGTGTGTGTGTGTGTGTGTGTGTGTGTGTGTGAGTAGATGTTCAAATATGAAAAATATAAGATATTATTATGATTTTATTTATAGTTGAATTATTTACCAATCTTATACATTTCAGTTTTTCATGAAACCATCATCAGGGTATTTAGATATAGGATGTTGTATCTTCTGAATTATATTGATTTCATTTTAATCTGAAAAAAGGCAATGAAAAGAATTCAGTGGTCTGACATAATTTAGAAACTAATCACAACTTTAAAGATTCCAAAATGTTAGTCAATACACATCACAAAAACCACTGAAAAATTGTTGAATCTGGTATTATTTCTAATCACAATACTATTTAAAAAAATTTTTTTTCAACTTATTTCCTTATTTAATCAAATTATTGTGAAAAAGTTACAAAATCCCTTATTCAAAATAGTTTTCACCAATTATTTTTTTTATTTATGCTCACTTAAAAATTTTTTCAATAACATTTCTAGTGATAATTCTACCAAAATTAAAAATAGCTGCATAATAAAGTAGAGAAAAAGATAAAAGAAGTGAAGAAAAAGTAAAGAAAAAGAGAAAGGTAAGATAGATATTACAACTTCATGTCTGACTGGAGTTGGGAGTGAAGTACAGCAAAAAGGTGACTTCACAATCTCCAAAACTGTAGCCTCACCACCAGATGCAGTTTAGTGTCATAACTGGGGCACTTCATCTGAGGGAAAATCTTACCTTTTTACAAGAGATACAATCAGCACATTCTAAGTCCCACATACAGGGCAGTCTAAAAATAAAGCTTTGTATTTATTCATATGGAAATTACAACAGATGCAAGGAGTTTAAAAACACTTTTGCATTGAGTAAGTTTTCAGCTACAAAACTGTTTTACACATATTCACATTGGCTCTGCATTTTTGTCTGTAATGAACAAGAGCAGGCATGCTATGCTCCAAAAATAATGCCTCCTATTTTATAATATTGTTTCAGAATGTCAGATGGATATTGGTTGTATGACAATTAAAGCTAAATCTTTTGCTAATAATGTTGCATATTGACCCCGGTCAAGCTGTCAAAATAGGAAATGTACCTGTGTAAATAACAGGTGCATCCAGTCGAAGGTATCAAGGGGATAACCTTGACTGTCGACAGGTGGAATTGAGTGGGCGTAAAACAATAATATAACTCGGGGCACAGGAAGTTCGAGTTAGTTGGAGATAAGATGCAGTAGGGAGAACCAGCATCCAGCAGAGCGGGCCCTCAGGCCCCCGATTGAGCAGTTGCAGTTGAAGAGAAGATGCTGGAATGAGGACCATGTCCCAGAGAGAGGCTGGGCCCCCTGGCCCCCAGTTGAGCAGCCCAGGAGAACGGGAAAGAAACGCTGTTATGGCCATAAGAGTGGGGGTCAATATGTTGCAGTTCTGTTCAGTCTCCAACTCACCTCTCACACAGTAAAACCTTTAGTAACCCTTTCGAACCCTTTCAAATAAAGTGAGAGGTATATTTTTCTAAAAGACTGTGTCCGCTCATCTTTATTGCATCGTTATGATTCTGCATGTGAGTATGCAATAATAACCTATGATTTATTTTGCCTTGTTACAGATAACAGCTGCATGGTAGTCCAGCAAAATAGCATCTGACTTGAAAGCAAAGACATGTGTAAAAAATTGTGTTAAAAAATTATACCCATTGACATTTATTGATACTTACCAATTATTTATGAAGACCATGAGTGAATACAGTTAGGTAGTGGGTAATGTATTTCAGCAGCAGAAATAATAAAGTGAGTGACGAGGCACATTCAACATAACTCCCAATCCACAAGATATAGAACATGGTGATTAGCACATCTGTGTTAACTCAGCCAATGAAAGATTGACAACATTTTCCTGACAAAAACATCATCATTGTCATTGTGAAAAAATGATACCTTTGTTGGATTTATTTTTATGAGTGTAGTATTCTGGTAGTTGTTCTTCACAGGTGAAAATGCATATCTATTAGGGGTAACTATATGAGAAAATAGTGTTTTATAGCTGAAAACTGACTTCATTGAATACTGCTTTTACATTTGCAGTATTCTTTGTAGTTTCTGTGGAAATAAGAATGTATTAGTTTTAGTGCACCCTCATATTCAACAAAAAACAAAAAGACATTGAAGGCAATTATGCCAAGTACAGCAAGCAGATTTGTAAAAATTGACATTAATCAAAGTATTACTGTGTATATATATATATATATATATATATATATATTAGCCGCATTATCTCTTTTGAACATGTTTACACTGAAATTACTTGGGAAAAATATGGTGCCTTCCTAAATTCATTCCATCCAGAAAGACTTAAATGAATCAAAGATAAAATTGGCAAACATGAAGTGTCAGTCCTATGTAATCATATATATATATATATATATATATACTAGCGGTCATAAATTAAGGAATTGAACAACAACAAATATTTAAATGAATTTTACTCGAAAAAATTTGCATGTACATTTACAAAATTTTCACAAAATATACTTAGAACATATATGTATTCATTACATATAAAGTCTTCTAAAATTTTTTTTAAGGTAAATTAATAGTGAACTAAAAAAAACAAAGATATACATTTTGCCCTGGTTAAAAGTTAAGGAACGCTGTTGAATTATAGTAATTTTGGTTATTTTTAAATAACTTGATTGCTAATTTTGATTTATAGTCAACTGTCATCCATCGTTGGAACTCTTTTTAAGCAAGATGGAGGCAAAAGCATGTAATTATTTAACTCGAGAAGAAAAAAAGCTCATTTTAGCAAATCATGAAGAAGGCAAATCATATTCTGAAATTGCTGGCATTGTACGAAAGTCAAAAAGCATTATTTATCAGGTAATCAGTAGATTTAAGCTTGCTAAGACACTTGAACCAAAACCAAGAACTGGCAGGCCTCCTATGACTACCAAACGGAAGATCGGATGACTGATAAAATGTCTTTAAAAGATTGTTTTGATACAGCAACATCTATTCCTCGTATATTTTGTGAGCAAGCAAGAAAGCCAATCTCTAGATAAACTGTTTCTCATTGGTTGAATAAGGAAAAATTAATGGCTCAGATTCCATGTTGCAAACCTTTGATTTCAATGAAAAATCAAAAGGTTCATCTTGACTTTGCCACAGAGCATATCCTGTGGACAGAGGAACAATGGAATATGGTTCACTTTAGTGGTGAATCTAAATTCAACATGTTTGAATCTGAAGGTAAGAGGTTTGTAAGATGTAAAAATGGGGAATGCTTATCTCCTTAATGTGTTAAGAAAACTGGAAATTTGGAGGGGAGAGTATAATGGTGTGGGGGGTGATTTCTTCAGTGGGAGTAGGACCTATTGTTCGTTTTCACAGTAATATTATTGCCAGTATTTATAAAGAACTTCTTTGCCAGCATGCTCTTCCACAGTTACACAAAGGGACAGTTGAAACTTCAATAATATAATGTTCCTTGTCACAAAGCTAAAATTGTTTTAAGTTTTCTTGAAGCGGAAGGAATAGCTGTAATGAAGTGGCCACCACAAAGCCCAGATATGAATCTTTTCGGATAGAAAATCATTGGAGAAAAAGCTCAGAACAGAAATCCTGAAAATATTGATGAGTTATGAAAGAAGAATAGGAAAGTATCACTACCAACTTTTGTAAGAAGTTAATTGGGTCATGTAGTCGAAGATGTAATGAGATAATCCAATACAAAGAAAATTCACTAAATATTGAATTTTTCTTTAGTTTATATATTGATCTAACAAGGATTTATGATGCATTCCTTAACTTTTGACGGAGGAAAAATGCATATTTTAATTTTTTCAGTGGAGTATTAATTTACTGTAAAAGAAATTTAGAAAACTTTATATGTTATAAATGCATACATGTTCCAAGTATATTTTGTGAAAATTTCATAAATGTACATGCAAATTTTTTTCAAGTAAAAGTCATTTTGATATTTGTTGTTGATCCATTCCTTAATTTATAGCCACTACTATATATATATATATATATATATATATATATATATATATATATATATATATATATATATATAATGCATTTTGGAATATGCTGAAATTATCAATTGTTGAACAAAAAAGTGAATTGATTTCTAAGTGTAAATGTTTTAACAGATTTCTTTTGTGTCACCACCTGATTGATTTAAGATATATTTTGACATTATTTGGACTGTTCAGATCTCAAAAATCAATCTATAGATAATATTTTTTGTATGTTTGCATGTTACATGCAGAAATATCATGACATGTCAAAATCCTCACGACTTAAATACAGTTGACTAGCTGCTATTTTCTCTTCTTTTCATCTGATTGTGTGATCCATATGAAACTTTAAGTAACAGACTCAATGGAATCATAATTTGCATATTTATCAGATATATATATATATATATATATATATATATATATATAAAGAAAATTTTAAATGTTTTTCATTACCACATTTCTAAAGATCAGTAATGATTAGCATTCCTTGATATGTTGCCATGACAATCTTGTAGACAGTTTGGCTTTACCACTATTTTTTTTTCATATATTTAAAGGTTTGAAATTTTTTTCAAAATCATTATCTGATGAAGATTATAAATAGGCAAAATGTTATATTGAATAAATAAATAGTCCACCAATTTTTGTTTTCGCATCATGTTTCTTTCATCCTGTTGGACATTTTATGCACCACATTTATTCACACACACACACACACACACGCGCGCGCGCACACACACACACACACACACACACACACACACACACACACACACACATATATATATATATATATATAATAAAAATATACAAAAACACTGGTGTCTTCATTGCATAATTCTATCAGTCTAGGCAAAAGGTTTGCTTTACAAAATTTCATTTCTATTCATTGCTACAGAGAAATCATAATTCTGCTTAAGTGCTTCTTTTACATCTTGTTCCTGAAATGTTTAAGATGCTGAATAAAAAAATTAGAAGACCTCACTGCCCAGGAAATTTTTGTGAGTCTTGTGCAAAACCAGACAGAATTCTCAAAAATAATTCATTCATTAACTTTATTATAAACTCTTGAGTTAGATGATTCATTGAATCTTAATATCTCAGCTTGAGCTGAGATATTTAACGAGTCAATTAGTGATTAGAAAATTCCACACTATTTCTACAAGTCAGTTTGAGAATCTTGTTGGCCAAGTTCATTTATGACTCATGAATAAAGAAGCTGCAGCAGCCCCAAATGAAATCTCAATGACAACTCATTTTTAGAGAAACAGAGGACAAACTTTAAGCACAAATTCAGTTTATTAGGGAAAATAATATGATCCATGAAGTATTTTGAAAAACTCCTAATTTATTTTTTTATTTTTTCATACAGTGAAAAAGAAAAAAAAACAATTTTGAAAGATCAAATTGATATGTTATACCAGTGATCTGACATCTTCAGAAAATAAATGATTTTATTACCAAAAATGAATTTGCATGAAGAGATAGAAAAGTAATTTTTATAAATTGTCTGATTTCTTAATTATAAAATCTATATAACTACATAGATTTTATAAAAAGACAGATTTTTGTCAATAATTTTTATTTTCTCATTTATATCTTTGGACATACCACATTCTAAGGATATCAATTTGGTAAGGATTAGGGATATATTGTAATACCCTAGACACATTAACTGTAGAAGATTTGTGAATCAAGGGAGTTTTTCTACATAATTTATGATGTAAGCTATGTTCTCTTTTTATTAGATCTATATTTTTTAGATAAAAATTATGATCTAAAATATGGTCATTTACCATTACTGTAAGTGTGTTGCTTGGTTATAGGTCTCTGTGATGTTCATTTGTTCTTTTCTTCAGATTTCTGCAAGTTTCATCATTATATTTTTAATGCTCTGCTTACAAACCATTTAATAAATTCCTGTTTTGGAATATTAGCTTTTTGTTTAATACTGAATGAATTTTTAATTGTTTTCAAAGTGCTTGTTACTATATTCATATTGAGATAGGTTAAACTTTTTTCCACCTGACTGCTGATAGTGTTTATTAATTAGTTATATATGCAGAATGTTTTTGTTGTTAATTTTAATTTTCTTTTTGTTTTTGTATTGATTTTGAATGCCTTTTTTTAGCATTGTACTTGAAGTAATTTGGATAATGGAGGAGTTAAAAAGTGTTTTCAATGCAATTTTCTTTGGTAGATATTTGGAGCTGCAAGTTCTAAAGGCTCTTAGATAGAAACCCATAATCATTCCAGATTCTATTTTATTGTCGTGGTATGAGTTGAAGTTTATAAAGTTGTTTTTATTAGTTGATTTCTTGAAAGAAAGTTAATAAGTTTTCTTTTATACTTTTAATAAAGATCAATTCACAACAACATATGTTTTTTAGCAGCAAGGTAAAAAAAAAATTTCAATAACTTATTTTGTTGGATGTTAAATTGAATTTTTTGGATCAATAATTACAGACTATATTTGTTTTTAATCTAGAATATTTTATACAGCAAAAAAGTTTTTAAAATGAAGAAGCTTTATGTAGTTGTACTTTAGTTTTTACACAGAAGTGTAAAATAAACTATTTTCTTTAAGTACTATTGCAAAAAAGCCAAACTTATGTTAAACTAATTTTCTCAACAGTTTTTTTACATCTACTTTTAACGTTACAGATTTATAACATAGAACGGAAAAAAATGATTAAAAATAGGAACATATAAATCCTTTCTGAACTTTTGTTGATGCATGTTAGAGATCAAAGTATATCATCTGTTTAATAGAATTAAATTAGATACTAAACTTGGACATTTCACAAGGGATTAACATGATACAGTTCTGAGGGCAATTAAAAGCAAAAAATCTGTAGCCTTGATGAAATACCTTCTTGTGTATGGAAGGCAAAGAAATTTGATGACATACTGCTTCAATCATGCAATACTATATATAACTAAAACACAATAAATAAACGGATGAAAGACTGCATCCTTTCCAAAAAGAAGGCAACTGCAGAATCCCTAAGAACTGCTGGTGTATGACTCTTACTACTATAGATGCTAAGATTTATAATACTCTGGTTCTCAATCTTATCTAACCTGAAGTTGAAAAAGGTTTTGAGAAAAATTAGAACAGTGTTTGGAGAAGTCAATCAACAACTTCTCAGATTTTAACAATTCATAGAATCATTGATGGAATAGATGCAAAAAATTTCAAGGCAACACACTTGTTTGTAGATTTTTTCAGTGCATTTGATTCCATACACAAAGGAAAGATGGAACAAATACTTCTAGCTTATGATTTTCCAAAAGAAACTGTTACTGCTATAATGATTTTTTACAAAAGCATAAAAGCCATGGTCTACTCATCTGATGGTGACACTGACTACTTTGACATTGTTGCTGGAGTCTTGCATGAAGATAAATTAGCACCATTTCTATACATAATCTGCCTACATTATGAACTATTTCAATGAAAGAAAATAGTCTCACACTAAAAAAGCAAGAAAGAAAAACAATATCCAGCAAAAACTACTACTGATGTACAAAACAAGGATGACTGAGCACTTCTTGCAAATACACCTGCTCAAGGACAGATCAAAAGTTTAATCCCCACTGAGACAAGTCTAGTTACTCAGGGAAATGCAAGGGGACTCTTTTATTGGGTATAGGTGGTCATATAAGAATTGAAAGATTTAGTAAAATTCAAAAAGTTAGATGGAGTTCCTGACAGCCAAAAAGTAAAATCAGATAATTTAGAGTTTAAGTGAACCTCCATTCACTGCCATTGTGAAAAGGTGATTCTTTTCCTCCACTGATTCAGCAGAACCATGCTTCATCTTTCTTCTTGGAACCCGTCCAAAGAGAACATATAACAACTGAAATAAGTGAGTGGTTTTAGAGATCAATGTGTCTGTCATTACCTTACATCTAAAAAGGATCAAGTGGCAACTTTTTTGTAACCTTCTGTCTTTTTGAGACCTTCAATCCTCCTACCTTTTTAAGATGGCCATAACTTTATATTTATGTATACATGCCCATGTACACTCACCCATAAACACAAACATTCAAAAGATATGTTTTCTAATTAAAAAAACACGCACACACCTGTAAGTTCACCTTAATCTTAAGCTCTGTATATATTCCCAGTTTATATACTACTTCAATATTTTGTGTTTATTTTTATTACTCAATGACTCTTTATTCCCAAATCAATTATTTTCATTTCCCTATAAATCATTAGGGCAAAATAGTTACTGTCATAATGGACAAGGCGAGTCAAGTTCAAATCCTGGAAAAGATTTGCTATGTTTCACTAGTACCCTTGAGAAAGTTATGAATCCATTCCTTCCTCCCCAGGGCATACTGAACTCTTTAACTTTGGTATGGCAACTAGTTTAGAAAAAAAACCCTCTAAATTTAAACCAGCTGATTTCTTCTTTAAAAGGGAGGGGTTTGATAAACACATACAAATAATTATCCACATTTTACTCCTCAAATTTTACATATAATTTTTTGAAAGGGTATTTATTAGCCTGCCTCTAATCATGATGAAGTAAATACAAATATTACATGACGGGAAATAATGAAATTATACAAGGAATACTCTGAAAGTAATGCTTCCTATTTATTTTTAATAGAATTGCAGCAGATACAGTGATTACAATTACACAATTGAATAAAGAAAGTTTTCAGCTACAGACTGCTGTTTTTCCCAAGAGACACCACTATTTGCTATGAGTTCTTTTTTTTTAGAAATGAACAAGCGCCAACATGTTGTGCACATAAAAATCTGCACCAACAGAGGCAACCCACCTTTTCATAGTTGCAAAAACAACAGCATCATTGTCAGAAAATGTTATCAGTGTAGTCCATCTTTCATTGGTCCAATTAATGCAAATGAGCTGATTGAAGTGCTCTTCATCTTATGCGTTGACAGATGTTATCACTGTTACTACTGCTGAAATGTATTAATCACTGCCTAACTCTCCTCACATCAATTGGCAAGAGTCAAAGGGTACAAATTTTCCCTCATTGAAGATTTCAATGTCAGATATCATTTTGTCAGCTGCTGTTTGTAACAAGGCAAAATAAATATGAGCCATTGGAAGGAAAGTTCATCCTCTTCTGCCATTCCACCAATATGCATCTGATGTTGAGGAGCAATATAATGAAATAGGAGACATTAGTTTCAGAGCTATTCTCTTGCAAATGAGATGTGCAGGCTCTTGTTCACCACTAATAAAAATATATATTGGTGATTGATATGTGGAAAGTTTTATAGCTGAAAACTTACTTTGTCCAATACTGTTACTATGCTTCTTGTACCTACAGTAGTTTCCTTAAAAGTAAATAGGAGATTTTACTTTCCTTATACACATGTAAAAATATGTCTACTTGTGAAATTTTTATTGCCTGTAGTTTCTGAGTTCTTAAAATTTCAATAGGCAAATAGATAAAATTTCCTTTAAGCTTTGATGTTGATCTAAGAAGCTTTCTTGTAAGATATGGATTGAAATTCTAGTGTTAGTAAATTTATTTTGGGATTTAATGGGAAATGGAGATAAAAAGAAAATCAATGAGTATTCACTGAAATTATTTGACTTGTATTTTTTTTCATCTTTTTAATTTTGGTTGTTTCTTATCAAAACTCACACCAATCATTATTTCTACAATGAGGAGGAAATAAAGGATACCTAGGGAGGCTCAAACACATGTCTCCTTTTTTTTGCAGCAAGTTGTTTGACTCTCTAAGCTACAAGACCTCCAGTATCCCAGAGATCTAAATAACACCTATAAATCTATTCAATTTACTCTTGTCTCTATTTTTTAGCACCATATTCATTGTTATTGTTTTACTCACTAGGAGTGTTAACAGCATATTAATTTTTATTTTTAGTTGATTTTAGATGAAGATTATCAATCATTATCAATTTTGATGAAAATTTTTTTCATATTCCAATCCTGGTACCAGGGTTTTGAAAATATGGACTGTATCCTCAGTAGAATTTTCTGTGCAGGACACTAAACTACATCTAGTTGTGAGGCTCTAGTTCTGGACCTCTTGGAAATGTGAAGTATCCCTTCATCACCATTATTCCCTGGTCCACTCTGGTCTAGAGCATTAGTCCTAGTTAGGGTCCCATCAATTGGCTAAATAGATCTGTTTGAAAATTATTAGTATTGGATAGGAATGTTATAAACCATATAACTATGCAAACAAATGATTATTTTCATTAAATTGAAATAAATACTTGAAATCATATATGTAATCATTAAAATTAAATAAGAATACTTGATATCATATTACTGTGTACAAACAAATGATCATAGACAAATAAAAAAATGCAATTTAGAAAAAATATTTAGCTATGATTCCAAACATTTATAGATGAATAAAATTCTGGCATAAAGAGTTGATATGTTGTTAAACAAATAAACCAAACCCTCTTCTTCATCTAAATTTTGATTGGTTTTTATCATTTTTATTATTGTTTTCAATGCACAATGTCTCTTGATATCACAGAAATGATAATCCAAGTAAGTTGCAATAAAAAAAAACAACTAAAATTAAGAAGATGATAAAAAACACTTGTCAGAATTATTAATGATCAACAATCTCTGTCTGAAAAATAAATAGAAATAAAAACAAATAAAATATGTGATTAAAACTACTAGTACATAAAAATAAGAACAAGAAACGTGGTGCCAAAAATTTGGGGATTAGTGTACTAGACAGGTTTATAGGTATCATTTGCATTAATTTGATTTAGATAGAATTAAAAACCAGACTTTCCAAAGACAAAAGAGAAAATAAGTTTCACTGAAAGCTTATCCTTCATTTTTACTTCTGATGTGTTCTGTTCCTTGCTGTTATAGAAATAAAAAGATAAAAAAAAAAATACAAGTCAAAATCATAATAATAAGCTTCATCTAAAAATAAATTTAAAAAAGAAGAGAGAGAAAAGCAAAATAAACAAAGTGAGCAAGTATATTATGCCAAAGTCAAAGTTAAATTTTGAACAAATAAGAATTAGCATTTACAAAGATTTCTTCAAGTGGACCAATTTACGATAAACTTGTCCTGTATATATCTGATTAATTAATCAAGATAAAGAGTTTACCTTAGAAGAAGACTTGAGTGAACTCAGTCAAGCACATACTGACATCAAAAGATAAATTTAGCAACTATTTTTTTCTCTTCTGTCACTTGATATCCCACTGAGACGATGGAAGTGGGATGACTGCTGTTTGAATTAACAGTAACCTGACTTGGGTGACATCTAGTAGCCCTAACAAAATCGCCTGACCAGGGGGGGGGGAAGGTAGAAGCCAAATGATTGGCTGGGGCCCTAAAACGGAAGTGGCACCTTCTCCCCGTCGGCGAAAAAAACGAGAAGAAAAATCAGTTATTGGAAGGGCCCGTGGCAGACAGACCCAAAGCCAATTACTCTGGGTGAAGAAGACAAAAACATATCTTGGACACGAGGGACCCAAATTCTTCAAGCCAGTATTAAAAATAGCATAAAGTCTATTAGCTCGTGAAAGAAGAAAGATTCTCCAGTGGAACTCCGTCGAAAAATAAGATAAGTTACCTTGGGAGTATTTCTCCTTTATACCCAAATTTTATATACCACTCTGTCTCTCTCTCAATTTGAAGAAAAACGAAAGTCAAGAAAAGACATTTATGTTCGTGGACTGTCCATTTATTATATATTTGACACTTTGAAAGTGTATCTCTTTGTATAGTAAAGGATTCATGTATTTTAATGTTACCACGTGGTCTAAGTTGTTCTTTGCAGTTCTGCAACTAATTTGTTGAGTCACATTTCCTTTTCAGCTTCTATTCGCCTTATGTTATCTTGCTTAAAATTGTCCTATAAATTCCTTTAAAATATAACACGGGAAACCGGAGTTGCCGACTGCTACAATATAATATTATTATGACTAAAACCTATAGGTCCATATCTTCTGTTGTCTAGGGGAGGAAGTTTAGTGGCCTTGGTGGGTGTGTGGATAGTGTGAAATTTGGAACCCCTTGCCAGCGGCGGTCAGTCTGGCCCTAAATTAATCCCTCACGTAATATGCCAGGTCTTATATGCCTGAGAGAAAACTCTGAACGAGGACTTATTCTATAGGGGATCAAGTGCCAACCTGCCCCGTCTTCACACGTGCGAAAATAAAACCCCGTTCTGGGATAAAAGTAAACCTTTAGCGTCACACTTCAAATGATGGTGTTAA
This sequence comes from Sepioteuthis lessoniana, assembly GCA_963585895.1. Lineage (NCBI taxonomy): Eukaryota > Metazoa > Mollusca > Cephalopoda > Myopsida > Loliginidae > Sepioteuthis > Sepioteuthis lessoniana. The sequence goes on along the minus strand of CAUZXS010001721.1, from coordinate 42,191 downwards.
TATAGGCCGTCTGCAAAAGAAATAGACAGTTCAAAAATATATTTAAAAAAATATTTAAGATTTTGGCAATTTTGAAAAGAAACACTTGAAGTTTATTACTGCAACTTACAATCAACTCATCACTGAAAATCTATTAATCCATCTTCATATTCATAATATTCTAGCATTTTTGTTCAGAAATTACATGTCATTTTCTCCAAGAGTGTGCAATAACTGCAATTTTGTAAGGAATCTTTTTCAACCATTTCCTTCAAAATTTCCAAACTGTCTTGTGTGGAATTTGTAACTCTTGACCAGATTTCATTGTGGATTTCTTTGGGCTAGTTCAAGCAGGCTCCAATTATTTTTTGATACTGATGGTTTCCCAGGACTTTACACATAATGCCTTCTCAACAGCCATAGTTTTTGGTACCACGGCTGACAATAGAATACTTGGCTCTGTTGAAAGCTTTAATAAATAATTAGCACAAACAGGCAATTATTATTTTTCTAAGAGTATCAAAATTCATTTTATTATCTCAAGAAAGTATATCTATTGTGTATTAAATTTATTTATAATTGTCTCATGGTGTCTACTGTAATTATGAATCATGATAAAAAAAAATTGCTTGGCTGCTTTGATACACCTTCTGGCATGTATGCAAGGTCCTATGAATAGCACATAATGTGTATGTACATTGCAGCCTCTTTTTTTTGCCTATTAAGATTGTATCAGGTTTATTATATTGATCTATATGTATTGAGAAATCTCAAAAGATTTTCCTCTTGGTATTTCCAATATTGTTTATGAGTAATATGTGAATCATTTTTGCTGATTTAGTGTTGTCTTGTTAATATTTTACTTGGCATAATGATTACTAGCAAGGATACTCAGCATTGCTCAGGGAGAAATAATTTCAATCATAATAACACAGTAAAAGTATGTACTTTCATATATTTTTTTGCCTTCTAAGGTAAGTAAAAAGTTTTGCAATATTTTGGAACATGAGGCACAATTTGGCAACTCCAGATGATTTTGCAAAGGTCTTGATGGTGACAAACCACACTGAACTGAGAGATGTCAAGCTCACCTGATACTCTCAAAGTACTACTTGCCGGATTTGTCTTAATAGTTTGGAGCATGACCTTGGAATCCATGCTTTTTGGCCTATCAGACCTTGCCTGATTGTCAAGGTTCTTGAAACCCAAGAAAAATTTCCTGAATCATCTGGTTACTGTACTGTGATCCCCTACACCATTTTTCATACAGCAAATGTTTTTGGCACCCTGACTGAGGATAGAACTCTTGGTTCTGCTGAAAACCTTAATAAGTAACAAGCACAAAAAGGCTCAAATTGTTTTTGAATACTGATGGTCTCCCAGGACTTTACACTATGCCTTCTCAACAGCCATAGTTCTTAGTACCATGTCTGTCAATAGAACACTTGGTTCTGCTGAAAGCCTTAACAATAAACTTCAAATGTATCTCTATATGAAATTATCAATGTCAATATCTTAATTTTTTCTTAAATACATTTTTTAAATTATTTCTTTTGTTGACACTGTAAAATAAAACTAAAAACAAATGATAAACATCCAATTGGAAGACACAAAAGTCTGAGTAATTCTACTCTTTATTTAAAGTTGATAATTGCTTACAGAATTGAAAAATCAACTGATTATTCTGCATGAACAGAGACTTTTCCTATAGGAAAAACTATTTAACTTTATCAGGAGAATAAGTTTTGTTGAGATTTGTCAGACAGTTCTTTCCCCCTGTATTCACCTGAAAACTAGTTTGAATACCATGATTTTGTTGTTCACAGAATAATAAAACAAAAAATTCCTTAAAAAACACAAGACAATCAGATTTTGTTTGGTAATTTCAAGTAAATAAGCCGGTAGATCCTCATGAAAATCAGCCCCTGTTGACTGATTTAGAGTCGACTATTCATCGACAGATTAATTATATTTATTTGCTCAAATGAAAAAGTATTTTTTTGACATTTTCAAATGAACTGAATTATAGAATGGATATTCTTTTATTCTGGTCTTCTTCAATTCTGAAATAAGTATGAGTGGCTTTCATAGATCATCAAATGTTTCACATTTTGTAAGTCATACTGGTGATGTTATTGGGGTAGAAAATGGAATTACTGATCTGAGTTCAAATTCCAGCTAAAGCTGTTGGTGTTGCTTTTCTCTAGTAACCAAAGAAAAAATATGAATTCATTTCTTTACTCCAAGTTATAAAAATATCAGGACAGATTGGGCTCTCTAGCTCTAGTGGATGACTAGTTTAAGAGAAGGACAACTCTGAATTCAAAATCAGGAGTCAGAGTTTATGGCAGTCCAACATTGTCTTCAATTGTCTTCAACTCCTGAGATAACACTGATACCTTACTCTATCAGTCTTTGCCCAATATCAGTGGCATAGAGTCTTGATCAAGATTGTTCTCAGATGAAGACATAGATTCATAGTTTTTTTTTATTCAATGGACTCTGTGGCATCTAACTGATATCACAAAAAAAAATTAAACAATTGGACAAATTAAGTATTTATTCTATTTTATGTGCAGTAACAACATAATTCTTAATTCAAATATATGCATTGTATAACAGGATAAAGAAATAAATGACCAGAGCACTTTCTTTACAGAATATATTTCTCTTTTTATTACTTCTCAAAAGGTCTGAAACTGTCTGTGTAGAGACAGGGAGAAGAAGGACTTGGACTTAAACAGGTAAAGGACTGCTATATTGACCCTTTCTTAACGCATATTGTGATTCCATATTCTGGGCCTTATGTCTTTACTTCCTGGATGAGAGGTTCTCAATTGGGTTCTAACAGGGGCCCACTTGGCCCCTGCCCTCTCTGGGTGCTCTCCAAACCTCTTGACTGCCCGACCAACTGGCTGTTACTGACTGGGACAGCTAGGGTACTTGTGTATATAGTTTCATAATGCCAATGCATTCTTCCGGTTCATGATTCACATAATCTGCTTACACCCATGAATTTCTTGTTTCCCAGTAATCACTTTGTTTACACAGCTGGAACATCCTGTCCCAGAAATCCTTGATTAACAGCTCTGCCACAGGTAAATATGCAACACTTTGCTTACTAATTATTTAAATAAAAAGGAGCATAATAAGTCTTCTTTAAAAATCATTTTTGAGTGTTTGAATATAACTTACTTTCATACATATACTTACCTGGCATGTAAGATTCACTTTCCGTCAAGACAATATAAAACATGAAGTGTGGCATCATGGGTGAAGACTAGAGGCATGAATTGAATAAAATAGAATAGAAAATTAAAAATATCTGTGAATGTTATTGGGTTAAGAAGATATTTAGTCAGCTTCAATCCCCAAAAACTAATATTATTGTTAGCATATTCATGGCACACTAACACTGAACAAATGGAAAGAATAAGCTCATTTAATATATACATAACATACATACTAGTCTGAAAGAATACACAAATGTGTCTCCACAAATAAAACATACATATATTGTTCTATGAACAAGCAGTATGTAAAAGAGGTACAAAGTTTAGAAATTTGAGACAGTAAAATGGTCATAACCAGGCTGACTTTAGGATTTAATATCTAAGCAAGAGACGGTGTCTCTACTGTTGAAAGAAAAAGGCAAAAGAGACCAAGCCTGAGCTTCCCGGATTGTCATGTAACATTCTACGAGGTGCCCAACTGATATGCCCACTTTCCAAGGGTGATAACTATTTGGCCTCCTTACAGTATTCTGTTATATAACCCTATATTTCTTCATTTTTCTCTGTCCATATTGATATCTTTTCCAAGAAAATCAAATTCATTTTTCATGCAATTATCCCAGGTACCTAATGTTGTCGCTATTATTGTGATAGCGAATATCTCTGAGTTACTCAGCAAGATACTGTGAGTTTACCTTGCTTGTTAGCAAAAGAATTATTGCTAATGGCCACTATATGGCCTTATCAAAGTAGTATATAAGAAGGGTGTACAAAAATCTCATTCTTATTACTTCCTGCATACTTTGAAACAACCCCTGATTCTTATCATCCGGCACAGGGACATTTTCATCCTTAACAAACCTCAAGTTGCATTGATCACAACACCAAAGAATAATTCCCACTACATAAAGTCCTAAGATTATCTCATACAAAAATACTTAATTCCATACAACTAAGGAACACTTCTGAAATATGTAAGTATCCCCAATCCACAAAAAACTTTAATTTCTCTTAGAATTTGCTTACACATATGCACACTAAGGACAGTTCTTCATACACCTCTTTATTCACTAGTTTTCAAACTCATTTTATTTTGTATTGATTCAATTAAGTTTGCTCAGCAAATGTGTTAATGTTAATCCAACGTGGTTTTTCTCGTATTTATTCAGTACGATAAATGCCAACTTTTAGGCTATAGGACCAATTGCTCCCAAGTGTAATCTACTCTCGGCTCGTCGGTATTTATCATACGTCCCACCAAGCGTACGAGTGTGGCACAAGGCCATTTTTCGGTGTGTTCGGGCGCAAGACCGAAGCCCACACGCACCCGGTGGTTCCAAAAATGCCTCGGGAACCGTCGGCATTCCCCTAAAGAGGGACGCCTGAAGTGCCAGGCGATAAACCCAACCCCTACGAAGAGGGTTAAAGCCTGGGGGGACGACCCCCTGAGGCTCGAGGATGCCGGTCATTACCGACTGCTATCGGAGCCAGGACACACCTGACCGGGCCGTGACTCGTCAACACGGCCGACCGAAGTGTGCCCCCAGTAATGTAGCAAAATGCTCACGGGATACTCCTAATTGGGTTCCGTTCCTCCTCAGACTGTCCTGCGTACAAATAAACAATATTAAATCATCCACAATTCCTCTACAAGACAGTCTGTCGAGGTTTTAACAGCAATTACTCGGACTTTTTAAAAATTTTGGATCTCATGAAATGTACGTGAAAATCCTGCATCAACTGATTGGTGATAACCAATATTTGTTGCTTCTTTTTATCAAATTTTCTAACATTTTCTTGTGAAATGTTTTGTTGTATCATGTCCACGGCTCGAGCTCGATGGAAACATTTAAAATCATTTTATTGACCTATTCTTTTTTTGTTATTATTCCCCGAAATGGAAGTGAAAACCTAAGTTCGAAAATGTTATATTAGCTTTCTTGTTGATGGGTTGTCTAGCAACAACGAGAAACTCCGATGCCAACTCAATTCACATTACTTACAGATTGATTGATCTAAAAAGAAATCAATAAAGCAGTCAGTATACTCAGAACAAAATGCTATAAAATTTGAACTAAATAACTTTTAATTCGCCCCTAAGTTGTAAATCTAAAAGTAGAATAGTCTTTGTTGTAGTAATAATCGCTGGAAAATAATTTCCCTCCCTTTTATAGCTCAATTTTGTAATTATTTAACTGATATCTTAGAGAGAAATGATTTTGGCAATTAACAAATAGTTGCTTTCATTGGTTTTATTTATTTATTTAGCAGATACAAGTATCTTTCTACATATTGTACTTACTAAAAATCCGCCCGTAAGACAAAATTTTAAAGTTATTTCCAATGGAAAGTTGAAAATGGTCTTTTGGGCAGAATTATGGAATCAGAATTTGGGGAATCATATCTTAGTAAAACAACGTAGAAAATAATCAGTTATTTATTTTGATGCAATATAAAAATTAATACTGAGAAAAAAACCAAACCGACCACGTACGGCACTTGATTTGGCCAGAGTGGAAAAGGGAGACGTAGTCCCAGACGATATGGCACCAAAAAGCTACCTCCCATTATTTGTCGAAAACTACTATTGGGCCCCTCAGTACGAATTCGAGGACCAAACTGTAAAGGCAGGAAAGAATAGCCAACAGAAAGTTTTCGTCACTCGCTTCTTGAATAAGTATTTCAACCAGGCAAGAAGCTTCCCAAGAAATAAAAGTAAAATCAAACGAAAGTCGACTACTGAAATTATACCTAGTTAAACCGAAAGAAAATTCAACCCAAAAATTCTGCTAAAAAGATAACTTTACAGAAGACTCGAAATTAAATGAAAACTGAAACATTTCGACAAAACTAAAAAGAAAAGAAAAATATTCAAATTCAAAGAACTTTGTTTCCCGAACACTCTCTCAGGTTAGTTCTTTAGCGAAGAAATATTGTTACGTGTTGTTACGTTGTTATTTCCTCGCTAAATGTTGGAAAATAAAGGAGAGAGAAGAACGAAGATGCCGTAAGGTTTTTATATGAAGGTTTTTAATGGCAGCAAGGAATAAAGGGTTTACGTTTATGCTGCAAGTTTCGTAGGAAGGAAGGAAGGAAGGAAGGCAGGCAATAGTTATGGAGTTGATAAGGAATCTTAGCAGCTAAATGCTTGAGCGAAATGTGCAGCATTACAGTTAAGGCATTGTTGAATGTGTGAGTGAGATATGGTCGTCATAGGTGTAGCAAAAGTTGTGTTTGTTGGTTAAGGACAAGAATGATGTAGTCACCCATGAATTTGTGGTCCTGGTTGTTGTGGGAGAGAAGCATGTCTCCAGAAAATGTTGCCCGGGGATGAAGTAGCTGAATGTCTTAGCGAAATTTTGCCTCGCAGTCGACATAGCCAAAGTTGGAGGCGACTTAAAATGGTTCCTGTGTGTGGCGTATTGAATTCATCTAATTCATATTCAACTGAGAACCCTTGGTCTATGAGAATAGACTCAAGAGGTCCATAAATTAGATGGCTTTCTTCATGGTGTCGTGATGCTTCTGCTAAAGAAGAGTGGACAGTAAGTACGCCTGTCCAGTTCGAAAGCTTCTGAGGAAGAGAGTGTTTGGCGGACTTTCCCCAATTTGGTGATGCCCGGAAAAAATGAACCGGGCTGAATAGGATATGTCATCCTCATTGGGTGAAAATATGCGTCGACCCTAACGGTCAAATTAATTTACGCGCCAAACAAAAATACGACAAGAACGAAAAAGAAAATAAGAAAAGAAACTTGAACACTGTTGAACACAGCATAAAAAAAAGAAAGAAAAAACGAACATTTTTTGGAAAAATAGACAGTGCATAGATTGAACAAAAGAAAAACCGAACTTTGTGAACTTTAATTGTGGACATATTATAAATATTATTTTGACTTGTTCAGAATGGTTGAAAAATTAGTCAAAAAAAAAAAAAAAGAAGAGTTTGTTTGAGTTTAAAGGCGACATTAGAATTTTTTTTGTAGTTCATATTATGAAATTTGACAAAAACCATTAACAGGGGATTTAATATTATGAAGATTTATGAAGATTTTAAAATTATGTTAATTCTAAATTTTTTTGGAATATTAGGTTTTCGTGGAATAGGAAATATTTTTTTATGAAGGTTTATGAAGATTTTAAAATTATGTTGATTCTTAATTTTTTTGGAATATTGGGTTTTCGTGGAATAGGAAATATTTTTTTTTAGGGGGGGGTCTGTTTTTGAGCGAATCGTGGGCTGACTCGAGATTAGGACATAGATTCATCCAAGTTGTGTTACAGATTGTTTTGGGCATACGGTAAGAAGTAATTCTAGAGAGGAATTCACCGTCCCACGGATTTGTTGAAGGCATGTGGTGGCCAGTATTTTCAGATTGGAGTTCCAAGTCGATGGAATAAAGGAAAGAAAAGCGTGACCTGCTCCAAAATTTTGTGGATGATGTCTGAGTCTTTCAGTCACGATGATGTTTTGGATTCGTGCGTGATTTGGCGAAACGAAACGAATCTAGAAAAGGCGAGGTGCCTATATCTTAGTAGCCACGAGGGTTCCTGATTAAATTGAAAAGCAACCCGGCGAGGGTGTAATCAGGTAAAGCATGTTCCTCAAGGGTTTACGGACCAATAGGCACGGTAACAGAAACTTGATAATGAAAAAAAGATGAGTAACACATTGCTAATAGATATTTTGCGTGATCTATTTTAGGTGGTTTATTGCATGCGTGTCAGACTGTGATACCTTTGGATGTATTGTTATTTTTAGAATTGTGATGCATTGTTTTGAGCCATGATTTTTGTGGATTTATGAGGAATGTTTTGGGCCTTGAAGATATTGTTTTTTAGTTGCTGGAATTCTCCAGTTACTCCAGGTAAGAACCTATTGAGCGAAGGACTGGAGCGTGGTCATTAGGAATCCAGGCGAAATGTATTGCTGGAATGACCAGGGTCACTAGGTTTGAAACCAGGATCTGGGACCAGAGTATGGTCCTTTTATGGTTTTGAGATTCTTCAAGGAATTGCAGAGGGCCCTGTTGTGTTTGGGAGGATGAAAGATGCATCTGTATTGTACTTTAATGCCCGCATGTCAGGATAGCCAACCGCGCAGAGAATAGTATGAAATAAATTTAGATAATAATTAGCCTGGACAAGTGTTACATAGTGAGAAGATCGCCTTCTAATTAAGATTTTTGTATTTTGCTGTTGTTCAAGTAATTTCTTTTTGTATTTTTGCTGTTGTTGTCATTGGGCATTAATTGTAAGATGTGTGTGTGAGGTGGATGGAGACGGACGTGAAGAAAATGTTCACATGTGGAATTTTGAAAAATAAGAATCGGATGATTGTTATATATTGATCCTCGACCGAGCCGTCAATCAAGAGATGCACCTATGTAAATAAGCGGAAGAACAGCTCGAGCAGGTGGGCATTAAACAATGATATAATCAGGTGCCCAGACGGTTCGAGTCAGTTGAAGACAAGATGCCAGCGTGAGAACCAGCTTGCAGACTGAGGGCTTTGGGCCTTCAGTGACCCACGGTTGAGCAACCCAGCCAAGATGAGAAAGAAGTACTGCTATGGTCGAGAGAAGAACTTGGCGTCAATATAGCAGTATGTCCTTGTCTCCACTCATTTCTCATATACAACAAACAACACTCTTTCGAAAATAAAGTGTGTGAGATTATATTTTTATAAAGAAGTGTATTCGTTCGTTATTGAAGTCATAATTACTGGTTAATGATGTTTTCGCATGTAAGTGTATATTTGTATATGTACACGTGCAGTTGTATGGTTGTGAGTATACAACACTACGCCGATAGCACAGTGCTTATAGAAAATACATCCGCCCAAGCCAAATCCCTGCTATAGAGTCAGGAACGAGCAGCGGATGACATGAGCCTCCATGTCAACGCAGACAAAACAGAATACATATGCTTTAATCAAAGAGGTGACATCTCTACACTAAAAGGTGGTCCTCTGAAACTAGTGGACAAGTTCACCTACCTCGGAAGCAGCGTCTCATCAACCGAGAATGACATCAACACACGACTTTCAAAGCCATGGACAGCTATCGATAGGCTATCGGTCATATGGAAGTCAGACCTGACCGATAAAATAAAACGCAGTTTTTTACAAGCAGCGGTCGTGTTGATACGCTATATAGATGCACCACATGGACGCTAACAAAACGTATGGAGAAAAGGCTTAATGGCAATTACACAAGAATGCTGAGAGCAATATTGAACAGGTCCTGGAGGCAAGACTCCGTAAAGCAGCATCTGTTCGGCCACCTACCACCCATCACGTAAACTATCTAAGTTTGACAAACCAGACATGCGAGACACTGCTGGAGAAGTAAGAACGAACTCATAAGCGATGTACTCCTGTGGACCCTTTCATATGGACGAGAAAAGGCAGGACGATAAGCTAGAACCTATATACAACAGCTCTGTGCCGATACAGGATGTAGCTTGGAAGACCTCCCAGGGGGCGATGGACGACAGAGACGGGTAGCGAGGGAGGGTCAGGGAGATCTGTGCTAGCAGCGCAATATGATGATGATCAACCCTAATGTCTACAAAGTACCAGATGTTATGGAAGGGTTGTCACCGATTCCTTAGGGGACAGGGAACATTAAACAGAGAGACATAACCCTACATATCCCTTTCAGTTGTATAAATCTTTTCAACGACAGTATTTATGTGGTCAGACTTGTCGATCACTTCTCCTATATTTTGCTTTATCGTAGCTTTCTGGATTTGTTAGTGGAATGGTTGTTTCGTTACTGAGAAGCTCTATTAAGTCGTTTTGATGACTAGGGATAAAACTATATCTTGGGAGACTTAGGAAGATATTCGCTTTTCGTGGAGTGGCCCCCTGACAGAAACTGGTTTCTTCGCTTTTTTTTTTTTTTTTTTAGCGATAATCATTCTTATTGTGCCAATATTGGCCTGACTCAGTCTTAACTAGAACCGACTTTGGTAACAGTTTTGTCTACTGGACTGATATTTTCTTTTATCAAACTGGCTGTCCTTTTTCAAAGAAGGGACGCTATTCGACTCTCTAACGTTTATCATATTTACGTTTTTGTTTGGCTTTGAGCTGAATGTCCGCCTTTCTGTATTCTATGATACTCTTTTTGAAAAGATTGCTTTGTGGGATGATAGTGATCCGTATTCATCAGCAACTCTGCTGGATTCTTACTCTGTTGTAGAAGAGTTATACGGTAATTAATTAGTAAGGGTCACTTGCTTTCTTTCATAAGTTTTTGATGGTTTGGCATCTCTATTTTCTGAGGATGGTACAGGAAGTCGAAAACATTTGCAAAGTTTATGAATTCTCTTTAACTGGATTGGGGACTATTATCTGTTATGATCATCTAGGATTTGTAGTGGTCTGTTGTTAAAATGCAAACAATATAAGCGACGTAGACAAAGAATGTTTCCAACAAGGCAATATAAGTTGTAAGTAAAGTTGGCGACTTTAATCGACCTCCCTTTTTAATCGCAACTTCACCGAAGTGTAAGTGAGGATGCTACTCCATTCCCTAGATTGCTCCACTTTACCCTTAGTCCTTTCCTTATAATGCTGAGTGTTAAGCAAGGCGGCATCAGGCACCATTTTTTGAGTCTTTGGTATGACTCGACCTTGGATTGAACCTCGATCTCCCGAACCATTAGCGAACACTCTACTCATTTGGCCAATAACAAATTTATATACCAACAAGCAAAAAACAAAAACATTATAAAAAGAATATGAATATTCGAATATAGTTTGTTAAATATTCGTATATGTGTGTGTGTGTGTGTGACTAATACGAATATCATGGTGAATGAGTATTTTGTTTGAAACGAAAGGTAAGAATGTCAGAATCCTTACTTACGTTTATGTATTATCTTGGTGTATGTGAGAAACTAAAATATTAAAAAGTCTCCTGTACGACTTAGTATTTCACGCTAAGAACTAATACACAAGAGAATGGCAATGTATTTTTGAGGGTCTTGTTTTCTCTCACCTTGGTCGTTTGTCTCTAGCGGGATGTGACGAGATGTCTGAGGTCGTGCGCGTGCGAGAGACCGGAAAACGTCCTGCCGAAAGGCAGAATAAGAGCTGAAAGAGTCGCAGACTATATAAGCATCCATGTTACGTGTCTTGAGCTATGTGTCGCTTGCTGGTAGAGTGAAGAATGAGAGAGTGCGCTATCGAAAGTGTAGAGTATACAGAGGTAACCATGTCACGTGACCGGCTCCAAATACACGATTTATTTTGCGTGGGACAAAATCAAATGCTCGGACGTAGTTGAGAACACAAGGCACGTGATTTCTTTGTTCAATAAGTTCCTGAAACTAATTAATTTACCGATATCACCACCTTTTGTTTCGGGAACAGGTGAATCATGGATCTTATTTTTCAGAATTTTTTGCACTACGTGGTCATCGACGGCCATTTAAAAATATAGAAGTGTAAATCTTATGCATTCCATGCCTAGCGAATATTGATTTGTAATTCACTATCGCGCTGGCTGAAGTGGTTGTCTTTAAATAGGTTATTTCAATCTACCAGGAAAAATTGTCGATGATCAAAAGAAAAGTGTGTCTCTTGAATTCAAAAAGATCCATTTTTAATCGCTGTCATAGATATTCGGGTAATTTAGTCGGTTTTAGTGGTTCTGGAGTTATTTACTTTCTTTCTCCCAGATACCACCTTACCTTGTCTGCAATTTGTTTAGAGAAGTCAGGACACTACACATTTTCACGCGTTAGTGCTTGACATTTGAGGATACTTTGGCGTCTTTCGTATGTCTTTTTAAAGTTAAACAGAGATAACGAGTCGGTTTTAGTACTGTAGGAGCCCCCGTTAAACTGTTAAATCCTGATTAACTAACCAGTACATTTTTATTTCAGGATCTCGCCTAGCTGTTTCAGATCAGTGATTCATCTTGTAATAATTGATGAGCTAGTTGCAATATTTTGCTTGAGTCTGATTTTTTGGAGGCGTTTATAATTCACTGAGATATTTCCAATGATTGAGTGGATAAATACATCTTTGAACGGTTTTTAAAATCTAAAAATTCTAAATGTTTTAAAAGACAGGTGTCCGTCCTTTACTGTTCCGAAAAAGAGAAACCATTGTCACTTATTGTCTAAAAGTGTAGCTAATAAGAAAAGTATCGAACAAATACTGCTAGAGCTTCAAAAATTATTTACAGCAAATAAAAAGGAAGGTTGCTAATACAAAGTCCATATGCGAGATTGTAACAATGGGCAAATGGGCGAAAGGAAAAACATTTACTTACAAATTACAACCACTTTTTTTTACATACAAAGATACATACAGAAAGGCACTTTGGTCGGTGAATTTGGTTTGTTAGCTTTGTCCTTCTATTCTAGACCTCGAAAAGCTAGGACTGCTATTTCCTGCTTCTGAGGAACTAGATACGGCTGATTTGTTTCACAAATATATATCGACCACGTACAAAATTTCTATCCTTTTTTTCAAACACCTGCTTAAATATTTTCTTAGGTCTTCTTAAGAAATAAATTCGCGTACCTTGTTTAGGTGCTGGTACGAAATTAAAACAAATATATGTTATTCGTAACGTATATCAAATTTGTAAATAAGCTGGTACAAATGTCAGCGTTATAGCTTTTTCAATATCAAACTGGTCATTCTTTTCATTACTTCATGTTCTCCTACGGAGAAGTGACCACTCATACGTGGTGAAAATATTTGGTTGTAAATATGCAAGAATTTAGATCTAACTATTTAAAATTACTCCCATAATAATTAAGGAAAAATTAAGGGAATGGTTTTACAAGAGATCTTCTTTAGTTCCATTCATAGTACAAAACACCAATTCCCACTGCATAAAATTTATGTCGTTTAAGATTTAACATTTAGATTTTTGAACTGTTCCATAAAAGTTTATTTCTAACAAGAGAACAAAACCGACCACGTGTGACTTTTAATTTTGGCCAAAGTGGAAAAGGGAGAATTAATCCCAGACAATAAGGTACCATTCATTGGCTGCTATGAATCCTTAGTGCGAACACGGGTGCCAGACCGTTAAGGCAGGAAAAATAGCCTGCTGGTGGATTTCGTCACTCGCTTCTTGAACAGCCGAAAAGTATTCAAATAGACAAGAAGCTTTCCGAGAAATCCAACTAAAAGTCAACTGAAAGACAACTTTACAGAACTCTACTATCAGCGAATGTCACCACTAGATGTAGGATACAGCCTTTCAGAGCCTCGCGGCTCCTGAGAGCGTCGTGAGACCTCCGAATTTTTCGCCGCCGAAGCCTTGTTTATATTAAGGGAACGAATTCCACTCTGCTGCGCCACGTTCTTCTATAAAAATGGACGTAGAAAATTAGTCCTTCTTTAGCCTATTATAGGCTAGCGAAGATAATTAATTCCATTTTTATAGAGTTATTTCGGGCAGAAGTGTTTTGTAAATGTTGTTAAATGTTATTTGTTCCCTTTTCTTTATGGGGATTTTTATAAGCCCCGAAAAGCCCGGATTATTCCTACGTTTTGTAAAAGAATAAACCGTACTTCAACAGCAGTAGGAAATTGGTGACAGCTTTTGAAGAAAGGAGACGAACGACTTTTAGTGCAACAAAATTTATATACAACAGCAACAACAACAACAACAACAATAAACAGGGTTTTACACCAACTGGAACAAACAACGAGTATGTAAGAGTTCAAGAAAGAGTTCAAGATTCAGATAGATGGTAAGGTTTTGTAAGGTTTAGTTGTAAGGTTGTTATAAGGTAAAGTTATAAGGTAAAGGTTTAAGGTAAGGTTTAAGGTAAGGTTTGGTAAGGTTATGTAGGTTATGTGAAGGTTTGCAGATAAAATGCCTGCCGGAACTTAGCTGTGTGCCCTGTTCCTTTTAACTCAGCACGTGCGTTTGTCGCTCTTGGGTTCAGGCTGGTGGAAGGTACCAAATACGTTTGCCGTCAAGGGCTGCTACGAAAGGGCCTGTTGCTAACAGCGGTGGGAGAGGAAGTAAGAGAAGAATCTCCTGTGGAGCTCTTTTTTATAATGGACACCAAGTGACCCCAAGGGGCTGCTGATGTTCGGTGAAACAGGATCACCAGTTCCTTAACAAAATTTCTACATCTTAGCTGTAACGGTAGGTTAGGGTCGAAAAGGGCTTCGTCATTTCCAGCTGTACCCGGATGTAATTTTTCTAGGGCGAGCGAGTAATCCGATCTGTTTATGTTTGTGAGCAGGTTGCGGCAAACACCTCTTTTTGCAAATATACTTCTTTTCTTCTTTACTTTATCTCTTTCACTAAATATAAACCCTTTTTTTAAAACCAAATTGTTGTCTTGTTCCTTTTCTCTTATACTGCAGATATTGATTTCGTCCTATTCTTAACAGGTAAAATTCCAACAAGAGAGAGCAGGATCAGACTACCGATAGCAGTCGAAGGAAGAGTCAGGTGAAACCCAAACTTCGGTAGAATAAATAGCTGACAATTCTTGAAGATTCAACAATAAAATTGGAAGAGTTAACAACACTCATCATAACTCTGAGCCACATGATTCCCCTAACGAACTAAGAATTAACGAAAAAAAACTTTGATTCTAAATCAATTGGGCTTTGTGTTCATTTTTAAACCGTGGTCAATAGGCAATCTCTAAACGCAACGTAGTGATCCCGGCTAAGAACAAGAAGTAATACCCGACTGTGTGGGAGATTTTAACGTCACCCCCATATGGGTCATAAGAAAGAATAAGCAACGTGGTAAGACGTTTAAATACGTTTATATAAAAAGTGCAAAAGAGTTGCTTTGAGAGAACAAAGTTAAAATTATAATACACTTTTCGGTGGTTGGTGAATATCCTGTTGTCTTTCTGTATATTTTCTGGTTGTGTTTTAAGAGGGCTGTGGACGTTTGGTTTCGTAGGGCTAAAATTGTTTTCTGGGTTCTGTTTGTAGAGTTGGGGGGTCTGCTAACACCCTCAGTTACCAAGCTCTCTTTAGCCACGTCTCGCCTTGTGGAGACCCTATTCGCTTCTGTCTCTCCATGCCCAAGTCACTTGCTCAAATCCCTTCCGTATTGCCTTCTCCCTCTATCTTTGGTCTCTCCACATCCGGGTACACAGCAGTCTAGAGGATAACTCGTAATTTTCTTATAAGTAGATAATATCACACTGTCGCTTTTTTAAGAAGGTCTCGGAGTGGTTGGATTGTATCAGCTAGATTTTTAGCGAATTTCCCAACTAGATTTGCCATTCCCAATAAGCGTCAAAGTTCAAAAATGTTCTGTGGTTAGGGTAGATCCATCGTGGCTTTTACTTTTTCTGGAGTCTTTCTTTGTGTCCTTTGGAGTTAATGTGTCTCAGGAACTTCATAGTTCCAACGGAGAATACACATTTGTCGTTTACTGTGACTCCTGCTGCTTTCATTTACGGAAGTACCTTTAGTCGCTGGTTGTGCTCTTGCTGCTTTCTTCCGCTTATCAGGACATCATGGATGTCAAAGATGACTCCTGGTATCCCAGGTAAAATGAGCGTCCTCTCTCAATGAAAAATCTCTTGTCCAGAACTTATCCTGAAAGGAAGACGCTTAAAACTATCTTCCGAAAGGTGTAATGAATGCAGTGAGTTCTTGTGATTTTTCGAAGGGGTATCGGAGATTTGTTGGTCATTAGTTTCGTTTGGTTGTTGTCGTGGTTGTTGTTGGTTTTGGGTTTAGCGTTTCGGACTCCATTTGTTCTTTTTCTTCTTACCCCATCAAACTTGGTGTCTTCTTTGTTATAGAAGGCGACAAGGGAATTACGGTAGGAAGAAAGGAAAGAGACGAAGATACCTTTTTAACTTAGAAATTTCTGGGTTCAACGACCATTCAATGGGTGTTGAAATTCTTCCCGAAACCAATGGAAATAGTCGCATCTCACAAACAAGGTGTCAAAGTATATTTTCGATGGTTTTATGAAGTTGAGGTTTGAGGTATTGTGCGGTGGGTATTTTTCAATAGCAGGAGACACGGTCTTCCGCCAAGTCCGAGACTTGGGCGGACACATACGCTGCCTGTCAGCAGCTAAGAGGAAGAGGTCCGGTCAATCTAAGGGGTACTACTGAAGTGAGGCAGAATTTCTCTTTAGCGCCCGGAAAGCCCTTTCCTTAGGCTTGCGCCGTTCCTACTTCATCGTTCCTACTTCGCATTGCCATTGAACTTTGTGATGACCAAATCTGTACAGTCTCTTGTTTGTTGGTTGAATGAGTGAGAAATTCTTTGAAAATTTCGGTCCAGGACTACAGTCACATCTGTATTTGTATCAAACCTAAAGCTTAAAGTTTTTGTTGAGCGCTTTGTTATGACTTTGACTTTAGCCTGCCAATTGGTAGTATCATCTCTGACGGCAAACACGTTTTCCAGACTCATTAAAACTAAAAATTGTTGCTCTTGTTTTTCCTCTTTTATTTCGGTGACTTTTGACTTATAATTCCTGCAAACGCAAGAATAATGCTCCTTCTGCGAACAAATTCTTCAGTATGCTTCTTTTATTAGTTATTTTTATTGTGTGCTGGGAATTGCCCTCAACGCATCCATTTCTTGGGTATCGGTTTCATTTTCGTTCGATATCTATTGAAATTATTCCTATAATCCATCTTCTTTGTAACCCTGTTGATATTAAAGTTGGCAGCATCAAAACTAGAAGAAATAGTTTGTGTCTGTTGTTTTGACGTCTCGTGGGCTCTACGTATTTGTAGGCACATGTTTAGAGTAAGTTGCTGATCTGACAGCAACTTTTTCCATCGACGATTTGGTCTCGAATAAGCCTATCATGCGAATGTCTGAAATTGCGGGTTTTGCAAGTTTTCGCAGAGTGGCTACATAGAACTCTATGTTTTCTGATGCTGTAGGGAACGAATAAATAAATTAATAAATAAAATTTAAATTGAATTTTAAAAAAAAGAAAAAGAAACCCTAAATTTGCAGAAACTCCCAGAGGTCCTTAACAGGAAAAAGGGATGACGCATGCGTAGAAGAAAAAAGGTCTCCTCTTGACAAAGGGGAACAGATTACCTTGCTCTTTCAGGGAGTGACCAGCGTTCTGACAACATCGTTGCTTCCTGGTGTCTGGGCACCACGCATACGTCTTTGGACGTAGCATTGGTTAGCCCCTTTCACCCAGTAGCAGCTCTCTCTCGGTCAGCATTATGCTGAAATATACAAGACCCACTACTGAACTATAAACTAACCCTTACCGGACTTTGACAAACTTCCAAAAGAAAACTAATCCTTATTGAAGCCCGAAATACCAAATGCGGATACATACATACATGAAAACGATTAACGTATTTTTGACACTTTATCTGGGGGATTCAGCCATTTCAATGTATTCAGGAAAAACTCCCTCATCCATGGAATGGTTGTTGAACCCAGTGAATAAAGGAAAGTATAAAAGAAACGTCTTCGTCTCTTATCTGTTGCTGTCTTTTCTTTTGTATAAATCTTTTGGGACTTTCTTTGGCAAGGCATTACACCGACTAACCAACGTGGGGGTAAAATAATATAATCAAAATATGGAGTCAGATATTCAAACGGCAACACAGCCTTGCCTATTGCCCCTGACCTTCAGCCTCCAAACCCCACAATGCTTCTTGCTTTTTGGAGGAGGAATTTTGTAAGATTCGTTGGCTTAGTGTGTTTCAACAACGAATAATTCCTCAATTTTTTTATTACGACGTCAAGTTTCATTTTGTCTTCTTCACTTTAACCCGTCATAAATACCGTACGTTTCTTCCTCGAGAGTTGTTAAAAATACCGAAGTCTGATATGCAGTGTCTGGTTCCCAAGACAGACTACTGGCAATAGAATAATTTTAAAAGTTCCCTTTAAATTTCACCAGTTGTTAGCAACATTTCCAACAAATATTTTTTCGGGTGCTCGAATAGTGACAGAAAATTGTATTCTGTCCGTAGGGGCCATTTCGATTTTTTTTTTCAATAACAAATGTCGATATTGAAAAATTACAAAAAAGAGATGGGGTGGTGATTCTCGGGTCATGTGGCTTCCATCAAAAGCCTCAGTAAGAAGGTTAAGACGAATTTATGTGATGTTGAATGTTGCAGGCGTTGCGGTCGTTGTTCTCTCTCGAGGTCTCGGAGCCGACTGACTTTTTAAACTTTCGTTGACCATTTTATAGTCCCGTTTGGGTCGAATCGGCTCCAAAAAACTTTGAGGGGAAAGTTGCTGATTGGGTGAACAAAAAGAAAATGATCTTTTAAATTGTAAATATAAAATTACATTTCAACCAGATGGATGCGCGGTGTCTATCTGTGCAGCGACGTGTTTTATTCATTTTGGTTTCGACCATCGTCGCGATAACACCCGACTTTTGACATGTACGTTTGTGGTGTGTTATTTGTTTGCTTATTTATTGATTTTGCTTGTGAGTTAATTTGGAATTCATTAGTAAATCAGAAGGGATTTCTAAATATAACAGTAAGAAAAGATAAAGAGATTGAAATGGACACACGTGTTGCCTGCTGTAGTTGTTAGCTTTTATTAACCTTAATGTTTACAAAGTACCGGAATTTAGGGAAGAGGTGTAACCGATCTCTTAGGGGAACAAGGAACATCAAAGGGGCATAACCCTACACAAACTTTGATCGATCTCACCATCTTTATACACTTTGATTGACTTTTTCAGCATACCTTTCGACTGCTCTTGTTGAATTTCATAGAGAAAAACTCTAAAACCATTCCAAGAATTCTCATCATTCATTTTAACTTAACACACACAGACACACAGACAGACAAATAGACAGACAGATAGACACACACACTCACATAAACATACATCAAAGCACCAGGAAGTTTAATACATTCCAGTAATGATATCAAAAGAAATAACATACGGAACCTCACATTTACTGCCCATCAAACATCGCCAGATAAGCTCTTGTGTGATTGGTCAAGAGCCATTGTCGGCAACCAATCAGAACACACAAGACATACGACATTAGGTCCTGTTTTTGGGGTACAAATACAAACACAAGTG
Organism: Sepioteuthis lessoniana; assembly: GCA_963585895.1. Classification (NCBI taxonomy): domain Eukaryota; kingdom Metazoa; phylum Mollusca; class Cephalopoda; order Myopsida; family Loliginidae; genus Sepioteuthis; species Sepioteuthis lessoniana. The sequence continues at coordinate 22,957 of CAUZXS010001721.1, read as the reverse complement.
AGGCATCTCCCGCTTAGATACGATGCAGATTGTCATATAAGAGCCGATGACAACATATGGTCGACCACACGGAAACAACAGACATTTAACAACCTAAGTGACAAGACAAGTTCGCGGGCATATAATTTGGCACTTAAGTTCCCTGAACAACTTTCGCTCTTCATTAATTTTTACACTTTACTTTTTGCATTACGTTTGTAATTGTTATTGTTAAGAATATACCGTTTTGTTGAAGTGTCGTGTCCTGTTTTCTTTGCCACTACCTTCTATGCTTATTTTGTCCGTCTAATTGCTACGATATTTGACGCCATAAAAATTTTTGCTTTGTATATTTGTTGCTAACTGTCGTAGAAATAGTTTGTTTTACATAACTTACCTTTTTTAATATTTTCCAGTCGTACAAAGTAATATTTTAAACTATGTTTCCATATTTCTAAATTGTAAATCTTTGAGCCCATTTTTCATTGTAGATAAAGGTTTTTGTTTTCTGATTCAATTCAAGCTGAGTTTACTGTTCAATCTACTTGCTATTTTTTCTTTGAAAATAAGTGCTATTTTTCTATTGGGAAATCCAAGTACTATCTGTCTTTGAGTTATGATAAAGAGATTTACAAGATCAAGAACAACAAAAACAAAAGACATTTGGTGTATTATATTGATCTTGCTTGGTGGTAAGGAGGATATTTAATCGAGTCTTCACTTACCAACGACAAATATTAGCAGTAGTATATTCGTGATATACCAACACTGAATAAACGATGGGAAAGACATGCAAAACTCATTTATACATGCAGAAACATTTAATATATATATAATTTGCTTGCAGATAGTATTGAAAATAATACACAAACGTGACTCAAAAAATTAAAAATGCCTATATAGTTCTATGAACAAGCAGCATATGAAAGGGTTACAAAAACTGAAAAGTCTAAATTGAGATAACTGGCTGTAAAAATGATGAGAGCCATTACTGTACAATCTGGCCGGACAGAAAACAAAGCCTTTAGTGTTCAAAGAATCGAAGCAAAGAGGTGTTCCGAAGACAACGTTTCTATTATTAAAAAAAAAAAAAAACTGAGGCGAAAGAGAACGAGAAGGGTTTTTTGGATCACCATGTGGTTGTCCATGAACTCCCACATGTACACACACACATTCTTCAAGGGAAACAATCATTGCCTCCTTACACTAAGATTATAATTGGAAGTTAGTATTTATCAATCGAATGATATTTTTACACGGAGACCGCTTCCCAAATGACTTGTCATTGACATTAAGTAGAATATATACAGTGATACCTTTGACTTTAGTCACTAATTGATTCCTGGGAGGGAAAATTGATACAAATCAAGATAATTTTTCACATTTAAATCAATGTTATTTTGATTTATTCATTCTTGACTCCGCAAAATATATGAATCGCATAGTGATTTTATGTTTGTTTTAAATTCCTTAACTCATATCCTTATTAGGCTATGGGCTAGGAGGGAATTGCATCACCCACCCCGCCAAATTAAACTTCCTTGAGTTTTTCTTGTAGCTCTGGGTTCTGTGGTATTATAGAATACACATTTTTTTAGCCATAAAATAATCAACAAAAAACATATATTAGAACATTCTAGAAATTTTGGATGGAAACCGCATTAGCACTGAAGTTACATTTTTATATTTTTCAACCAATCAACAAAAAACATAGAATAAGAACAGTCTAGAAAATCCAGATCAAAAGCTAATGAACAGAAAAATTTTTAGGTTCTAAAACAAATAAGTAAAAATACGAATCTGATTGGTCAAGAAATGTCTACGCGCTTAAATTTTAGGACTTGCAATAAAACTATTTTTTGATCCACTACTAAAGTATAAATAACGAAGAATTTAATCAACCAGGGCAGTTTTCGGTCATTCAATTCATTTCTTCCACGACCAAGAAGTCATTCCGTCTACTACCAAAACGACTTTTCACAAGAGGTCATGAACGAGCCACAGAGAGCCACGATATAGACTCAAAGGTAAAGGCTTGCGACTTTCTTTTATCAATGCGATACGTTGTCATTAAAATCTTAAGAAAACACACAGTGCGGACTTAATGAAAGCAAAGACCCATACTTACAATTCATCATTCATATACACAAACATACCCACATATGTAAGTAAAGACGATTATTTTTATCCAACTTACTTCGGCCAACCATGGAACCATTTATTTCATAGACTTTATTAACATGTAAACACACACACACGTGTGAACAATCATATTTTCATTTAACTGGCCATAACTGTATTTCTACAAAGGCCACTCGCACATTATGCTTCCCATTTATTTTTATCACTGTTTTGTTATGAATATTAAATTGTTTGTTTGTTAATATTCGTTGTTGTCATATTCCATTTGTTTTATGTGCTTGTAAAATTTGTGTTGTATTTGTGGTGGAACTAAACGTGAATGTAATACCCGTAAAATACAGACGAGAACTCACTCTCACTCGCTACAAATTGGAGAGTAACATATTCACTAAACAATAACATGCACCCACTACAGTATCATAAATTAAATTGAACCAGAGGTAAACTTATTCTCCCTACCTCCCCACAACGGAAAAAAAGGAAATCTGGATTTGTGAGTAGAGGAACGCTTACAGCCAATAACTTTCCTTTGGATTGTCCAATTTCAGTAAATTTGATATCGTAAGGTTATGATCATTCTATCCCAAACTCCCATTGTAATTTTTAAAATCATGTAAATATGTAGCACTATGGGGGCAGGCCGCCAAAGCAGACGAGTCTGTTTTGGCGCGAAACCAGACAAAGGATTCTTGGACATGAAATCTCGCCGTATCCGGAAGTGGTAAGGGGACCCGAGAATGAGAGTTGACGACGCGGCCAGAGAGAGGCAAGGACCACGGAGTTGGGAGTTGGACACAGGAGAGCAGAGAGGCAGGCAGCAGAAGTTGGCGTGGATCCACGGAGGGGCAGTCAACACCAGACACCGAGCAGAGAGGCAAGGAGACAAGATAGGGTCCAGTGAAGAAGAGTCTCAAGATGTCTGATCCCAGTAGCATTGTGGAATTTTCGCTAGTAACCCACGCTAGCGATAGTCCATATATCTACTATCAGGAATGCATATGCATGTAGTGTTGCATACCTCCCTCTGCTCTTGGTAACCCCAAAGTTTGTTGTTTGTTCGTTTGTCCTTCTATCTTCTCCTGTCTCCCTCGATCGTAATATTCTTGTGTGTGGTGACAAGAAATGTGCGTTACCCCCTCGAACCACTAGTTGATCACCGGCCGGCAAATAAGAAGTGAAATGGTTAGAAGACAGAGATAATGTGGTGGGGTGAGGGCGTAACGTTTCACAATGGCGCCGTTGACCAGGATGAAGAAAAACCTGATGAAAAAAAATAGGAATGAATCGAGGGATGAAGGAGTCGGGAAGCGAGCGGACGAAGAAGAACAAAAAAAAAAATGCAATAAGGACCCTGCGAGCAACGAGAAAAGAAAAGAAGGAAAAAGAAAACGAAAGAAACAAAGAAAAAGAAAAAAGAAAGATTGAAAACGAAGAAATCTACAAAGGTAGGAATACACATTCCCCCCTCCCCCACTGCACTCGAATCTAAGAACAAAAAAAAAAAAAAAGATTTGTTAGATTAAGGAAATTTTTAAGATGTAGAAAGAAAAAACAAGTAATCTATTTCGTTTTTGTGTGTATGTTTAACCCCTTAACTGCTGATAATTTTTGTTGTATTTTTGTTAGAAGGTAAGGGAAGGTCTTTTTCTTCCCCTACCCGCTTTTCACACTTAACTTGACCGGTAGAATTCAAATGCTTTTTTTTTCTCCTTCTTCGTAACAGTTTCACGTAGTAATTTTTATACTTAAGTGTTAGGACCTGTGGCTTAAGAAAGTTAGTCCGTTCTGGGAAGTTTTATAGTAATTTTTTTATGCTGGAAAGGTGATAAGTCACCGAAAAAAAAAAAAAAAAATAATTTTTCTGCTGTAAGGTTCACTAAAAGAAAAAAAAAAAAAAAAAAAAAAAATTTTGTGGTACTTCAAAACCCCAGAGAAAGGGAAGATGAAACGAAAAATTAGAGAGAAAGTGAGATTTCGAAGTTAGGTTAAACTCGACTGGTCAGAGTCGGGTCGTTCCGAGTGCAGAGGGTAGAAGGTGGAGGAAGGCTTCTACCACAAAAACCAAAAAAAAAATGGAAAATATAAAAAAAAAAATAAAAATAAAATAAAAATGGCGGAAAAATTTGAACAAAGAAAAAGAAGGAAGAACAGATAAAGTCATGAAAAAGAAAAAAAAAAAAGAAAGAAAGAAAAAGAGAGAACGAAAAGTAGAAGAAAGATTGCTAAGGAATTTTTGTCACTGCATCCATGCCTGTCTCTGTTAAAAAGAAAAAAGAAAGAAAGAAAAAGAATAAGTAAACTTTAAAAATTAGGAAGAAAAGAAAGTTTTTGTTTTTTTGTGGATTTAAAAAAAAACGGTTGGAAGCAAACGCTATCCCCTCCCACACCACCCCCGGTAGAGGGAAGAATTCAAGTGGACAGGAGAGAAGGAAAGTAAGACGCAAAGAGAAATGGTGGAAGTGGGCAGAGATCTCAAGGGAAGAGAGACAAGGGTTAGAAGGTGGATGCGTGACAGATTCCTTCAGAACAATTTTATTTTTATATATTTGTCAATTGTAGTTATTTTATTTTATTTTTTTTATTTTTTGTCTGTGAATTATTAATTTTTTTTTTTTGTTTAACTTGTGTGGATTTTTTTTTGCTATCCTTTGTTTTTTGTTTGTTTTTTTTTGTTATACTTTGCCTTGTTTTTTGTTGGTTTTGGGGGACTGGGCTTACCGTGTCATTTGCTTTGTTGTTTATTGTTATTTGTTTATTTTATTTTATTTTTTTTTTAATTTAATTTATTTTTATTTTTTTTATTTTTGTTTTACCTTCATGGATTTTCTGGGTTTATTTTTCGTAAGTTTAACTGCTCTTGGCACTTCTTCACTTCGTCTGATCGTGTTCCCCTGGGGGGGGGGGGGTGCACGGGGGCCCCGTTTCGTGGACTAGTATCGAGGGTTAGTAAGTTATACAAGTGATGATTTGGGAGGGCGAGTGGCCTGGTTGACATGGAATTGATGAAATGGTACCGAGGAAACGGTTGACGATGGGTTGGGAAGACGATACCTGGGCGCGGGGCGGTGTCTGGTTGCTCCTCCCCCCTGGCTGGTCATGGCTGGACGATCTGGGAGATGGTGTCAATTGCTTTGTTTTTTTTTTTCTTATCTTTTAAAAATCCATGGGGATTGATGGCTGAGAGACTTGTTTTGTTTGTTGCAGGGGGCAGTGAAGGCCCCCATGTTGGGAAGTGAATTCCACAGTGCTTTCTGGAACATTATTCCTGTTACGACACCGATCGAACTGCGGAGATTACTGATGCTCCCGCGTCGTAAGGAAAGGGGGGAGACAAGTCCAAAAATACTCCTGAATTGTTGGGTAGGGGTGGTTAAAATTCCCCTTTGTTCTGATGGGTTGGAGAATGTGGTGAAATGTTCGAAAATTGAATAATGTTGGAGGTGAATGGAAAAATCCTCCTGAAATTGTTGGGTAGGGGTGGTTAAAATTCCCCTGTGTTTTGTTGGGTGGGGGCGGGGCGAATTGAAAGAAAGTTGAATAATGTTGGAGGTGAATCAAAAAGTCCTATTGAAATGAAGAATAGGGATGAGTCAGGAGACCCCAGAATTGTTCACAGGAGAGCAAGGTGGAAGAGCTTAATCCAGCAATATGTTTTTTTTTATTTGAAAAAAAAATTTTTTTTATGTGTATGATGATGTGGTGTTGTTATATTATTTATTATTTTTTTTTTAGGGGACGACCGAACCCCTTTAAAATTTTGTAATTTCGGTTTTTATTTCCTGTAAATGTTCTGTTTTTTTTTTTTGCTTGTTGTTAAATCGTGATGTAATTTATTGAGAATAAATGACAAGGGTAAGAGAGGGAGGTATGTAGCACTATGGGGGCAGGCCGCCAAAGCAGACGAGTCTGTTTTGGCGCGAAACCAGACAAAGGATTCTTGGACATGAAATCTCGCCGTATCCGGAAGTGGTAAGGGGACCCGAGAATGAGAGTTGACGACGCGGCCAGAGAGAGGCAAGGACCACGGAGTTGGGAGTTGGACACAGGAGAGCAGAGAGGCAGGCAGCAGAAGTTGGCGTGGATCCACGGAGGGGCAGTCAACACCAGACACCGAGCAGAGAGGCAAGGAGACAAGATAGGGTCCAGTGAAGAAGAGTCTCAAGATGTCTGATCCCAGTAGCATTGTGGAATTTTCGCTAGTAACCCACGCTAGCGATAGTCCATATATCTACTATCAGGAATGCATATGCATGTAGTGTTGCATACCTCCCTCTGCTCTTGGTAACCCCAAAGTTTGTTGTTTGTTCGTTTGTCCTTCTATCTTCTCCTGTCTCCCTCGATCGTAATATTCTTGTGTGTGGTGACAAGAAATGTGCGTTACCCCCTCGAACCACTAGTTGATCACCGGCCGGCAAATAAGAAGACATGGTTAGAAGACTGAGAGAGTTAATGTGGTGGGCGAGAGGGGGTAACGTTTCACAAATAATGATTTCTCTAAAGGCGGAAAAATCAAATCAACGCTAAAATATCTTAATTTCAAATGCAGCAATCACATAGAAAATTATTCACACCCGAAAACTAAACTTCATTGGTATTTTCCTATAGCCTTGGGTCATGTTAAACAATAAAATCATGTTACTAGTGTCGCGACCCGTTTATAACGTAAACAAATCGGACTACTCACCCCACTACAAATGACATCCGGTTGCGATCGGAAATGACGAAGCTCCTTTTACGACCTTGACCTACCGTTACAGTTAAAACAGGGAATAAATTAAAAACTAACCATTACAAAACACTTCTGCTCAAACTAACCCTATAAAAATGAAATTAATTATCTTCGCTAGCCTATATCAGGCGAAAGAAGTACCTTACTTCTACGTCCATTTTTATAGAACTTTCTATTTACACAACTCGGCAGGGTGTCGAAGCCTTCCCTCAATGTCAACAAGCCTTTTTTTTTCACTTTCGTCGGCGCGCTTTTTTTTTCTAACGAAGCCCATTCAAGGTCGAATCCTGCATTTGTGGTTGCATCCACCTTACCATTCAGGCTGAGATCCCACTTCTAGTGGTAGATCCGCCTTCTTCCACCTGCATTGGTATGCAAAAAGGTCCTTTTAAGGGCTAATAGAGGTACTAGAGGGCACCTTCTGCGGGTTAGTGTATCTCTGGCGGTCTTTATTGACTCGCCGAAGCAGACGGCCAGGCGGCACCATGAAGCGGACCCTAAGACCATCCGGTCTTAAACACTCGGTCGATTCCCTCGACTGCGTAGCGCTCCATTAGAGGTCCCCTTCTGCGGGTCGGAGTATCTCTGGCGGTCTTTATTGACTCGCCGAAGCAGACGGCCGGGCGGCACCACGAAACAGACTCTAAGACCATCCGGTCTTAAACACTCGATCGGTTACCTCGTTTGTTTGCACGGCTGCGCAACGCTAAAGCCAGAGCTAGCTTTAGCAGTCAGTCTCCCTCATCTGTTTGCACGGCTGCGCAGCACTAAAGCCAGAGCTAGCTTTAGCAGTCGGTTATCTCGTCCGTTTGCACGGTTGCGCAGCACTAAAGCCCGAGTTAGCTTTAGCTGTCGGTTAATTCGATCGTTTGCACGGCTGTGCAGCGCCAAGGCCCGAGCTAGCTTTAGCTGTCGGTTCCTTCGTCCGTATGCCAACTTGATACATACCAACCTCAGCATCGGCCTACACCAGCTACCAGCGACGCTCGCCCAGATGCACACATCCATAACTCTAGATACACCAGCTACCAACGATGTTCGCATCTATCTCTACCATTACCAACTAACATCACCAACCAACTGATCTGAGACTTAACCATCACGAACTCAACCACGAACTTTACACTATTTGTAAATACGACAATAAATTGTCACCTTTTGTTATAATTGTTACCTCGCCTTTGTTTCCTTTATTGTCTTTTGGCTGTTCTTACTTACATGCTTAACCATATTAATCTTTTGCGGGGTCGACGTGCTTATCGGCTCTGCAACCCTAGCAAATGTTTGTATTCATCAAACGCACCAGTTTTAAGCACCTTCCCTGAATGACCTAAAAAAATCTTAATTTGGACATAGGAAAAAATCTCAAAAGCAATAACTTCTATTTGGATTTACTAATTTCAATAAACTTGGCATTATTTTATAGAATGGTGACAGTTGTATTATGAATTTTTATCAAGGGTAATAAATTAGATAGATGATGATGACGTCAGATGGTTAAAAGTAAACTAAAAGTAATCAATGCAAAAAGAGTCACAATTCAGGAAATTAAATTAAAAGTTTATTAGGGTAACTCATCAAAGTAAAGTATTACAAAATAAAAGGATGAAAATAATTTTTTTATAGTAAATATAATAGAAATAAATCAGTCCATTACGAAAATGTTTAATTCAAATTATGAGCCTTACATTCTTTACGGGTTATAATTAGATTTTATGTTGAGTTCATAACTGTTTTTTATTGAAAAATATATCGATATTTACCTAATGATTTCGCCGCGAACTGCTCACAAACATAAACAGATCAGATTACTCGCACGTCCAAGAAAAATTACATCCGGGTACGGCCGGAAATGACAAAGCTTTTTTTCGACCCTGACCTGCCGTTACAGCTAAGAAAAGTGAATAAATTAAATTTAAGAATATTAACGAAACACTTCTGCCATAAATAACTCTATAAAAATGGCAGAGTGGCACTGCATTCCATTTATATCAAAAAGGCTTCTGCAGCGAAAAAATTCGGCGGTCTCCGGACGCTCTCAGGAGCCCGTTTGGGCTCCGCAAAGGAACAATGGCAGACTTGAGGCCGTAAGGCTCCCAGTATCCGCTGGGCTACCTCCGGGTGGGCGAGCTGCAACATTGACTCCTTTGTCCTCCATATATAGCACTAGACCTTACTGTCTAGTTCAAGCTATAATCCGGCATACGTGCCCGGATCCACATTTGGGTTCGTGAAACTGCTTGCCTCATTAGACTCACATTGCACTTAGTGGGTCAATGAGCAGCACAGACCATCATGGTTCAAGCCTCGGCTTGTTCTCGACCTTCCCCTCCCCTTTATCCCCATTTTAATCGGCCTTCGGGCTTTTGACCTTGTGTCAAGCCTTGTCTGGTGGGAGACATTGGCAAATAGCAGAGATCTCCGGACGCTCTCAGGGGCCGCTCTCAGAGCGGTTTCCGAAAGGCTGAATCCTACATCTAGTGGTTGCATTCACCTTTCCCATCACATAGTTATGCACAAAAGGTCCTTTTAAGGACCATAAGAGGTCTGCTTCTGCAGGTTGGAGTATCTCTGACGGTCCTTAACGACTTGTCGAAGTAGACGGCCCAGAGGCAAACACGAAGAGGACTCTAAGACCATCCGGTCTTAATCATTCGATCGGTTCCGCACGTCTGTTTGGCTGCGCAGCGCTAAAGGCACGGGTTAGCCTTTAGCTACCGCTTCACTCTCTGCACAGCGCTAAGATACCACCAATCCTAGCCTCGGCCTCCTGGCCTGTCTGCTCGATTGTGCAGAGCTTTGGCATGGCAAAGCCTTCAGCTAGCGTCCGATACGTCCGCATAGCTTTGGCACAGAAAAGCCATAGCTACCGCCTCCAACACGTCCGTACAGCTTTGGCGCGGAAAAGCCATAGCTACCGTCTGATACATCCGCATAGCTTTGGCGGGACACAGCCATAGCTACTGTTTCGATACGTCCGCACAGCTTTGACACGGGAAAGCCATAGCTACAGTCTCGATACGTCCGCATAACTTTGGCATGGCACAGCCTTAGCTACCTTCCCGATACGTCCGCACAGCTTCGGCGCGGCACAACTTCGGCGCGGCACAGCTTCGGCGCGGCACAGCCTTAGCTACCATCCCGACACGTTCGTACAGCTTTGGCGCGCCACAGCCTTAGTTACCGCCCCGATACGTCCGCACGGCCTTGGCACAGCAAAGCCTCAGCCATCGTCTCCGATACGTCCGCATAGCAAGAGGCACGACGCCCTAGCTTCACCGACTCGTTCACTCGACCTCGGAAGTGCTAAGGCCTGGCAAACCTTAGCCACGGTTTCCCCGACCGTTCACTTGGTCCGTAGTACTAAGACACGGCTCAGTCTTAGTCGCCAGCTCACCCGACTCTACGCGACCAAGCCGCCAACACCGATTTCGACCACGACTGCCCTAGTATTGCAACATCTGGCCCACGTACAACTCGCTGTATGGGCTAGCAACTGTATCGACGCACTCCTGGTTAACCCAACGTACTGCCAAAACCGGGATTTCAATTAACCAACCACGACCAACACCAGCTACTCGCAACGATCGTCCAGCTGCATTCTACGACTCGATCGACCTCAGCTACCTGCAACGATCGTCCAGCTGCCTTCTACGACTCGACCCACATCAGCTACCAGCAACGATCTCTAGCTGCTTCCCTTCGACTCGACCATACCAGCAACCGACACAAATACATCTGCCACGGACTTTACGCACACGTTTGTAAATATGACAATAAATTGTCACCTTTGTTATATTTGTTACCCCGCTTTTGTTTCCTTCATTGTCTTTGGCTGTCAATTACTCACACGCTTTAACTTAAATCATTTGCGGGGTCGACATGCTTATCGGCTCCGCAACAATATATACTTATTATCATTAGCTAAGAAAATTCATCAGAATCCTCATCACAATGGATAGCTATATATATCTTATAGGTAGTTCTAAGCATCTTACGGATGGCTATATGCATATAAGATGCATACAGCCATCCGTAAGATTCAAACCGAAAATCTTTTCGGGAAATCGGACGTTGTATCACTTGAGTCCCTTTTTGATTCACCTAAGACAGCTTTTCTGGGCTAGTGACTGTTCTTTCTTGAATATCCTCCGAGGAAACGCAACTATTATCGCCAAGGCTTAAAGTGAGTCGAAAGAAATCAAGAAGTTGTGAACATTGTTTTAGAGACAGAAAGAAATTATCTTCTGAAAAAGAAAGAAAAATCAGTCCCAAATTAACAGTTTTACTTTTTATTTTACCAAAGTTACAAGATTGAACGGTCATCACAAATCATTTAATTACACTGTAATTTTAGTAATTCAATAAGCAGTAATATTAAATGAACGGATATCCATATTATTGTTTATTATAAGCACGGCGATACGAGTTCAAATCTTGGACGAGACTGATTGCATTTCACATAGCACTAATACCCTTGGGAAAGGTATGAATCCAATTATTCTCCCTCCAGCTATGGGTAAATAGTAGGACAGACTAGGTTCTTCAGCCTTGGTGAGGCAACTAGTCTAGGAGGAGGAAAACTCTGAATTCAAACCTATTAAACTTCGCTTAAAAATTGACCTTGTGTCATATCCTGCCCGAGCGGAGGGGTTGGTAAATATGATAAGCACCTGAATTTTTACGTGAATCTTTTTTTTATTATTATCTATTATCCCTTAGAAGATTAAGCTACGAAAACGAATAATCTTTTTTAAATGCCTAGAAAAGTAATATTGTATCTTATTTTCCCGTTTTTGCTTTTTTTACAACAAAAATAAGGCATCCCTGTAAACACAGATAAACTGTTATAAGACAATTAAAAAATCTAATTTTCCAAGGAATTACTTTTAAAACATGTAAAATGCATTCACTGAGTCAAATTAAGAAAATCATCGAGGGATGAGTCATATAAAAAAATCTTCAAAATTTTGAAGAAAATGTATTTAAAAAAAGAATCTAAAATATTATGAAGTCCGATTTTGGCGGAATTGAGGAAGAAGTAAAAAAAAAAAAAATTTAAATGGTGTTTCAGCAGGTGTGTATTTTTGTACAGACCAAAACAATGAGTGCAAATTTAAATCAATGATTATTATTGGATTTTTTTACAGAAAAAACAAACAAAACAACATTGATTCTAAACGATGTATTAAAATTGTTTACTTTCACAATCTGTTTCATACGGCTTTAAACGACAAGATGTTTAATTAAAATTTTCTTCTTAAACTTTAATTTTGACAGAACAGCCTTTACGCTCCTTTCATTAAATAGTAAGTTTAATATTTCTAAAAAAATTTTGCCTCGCATTTCAGAAGCATTTTCTTTTCATTAATTCATTAAAAAAATTCTTTACTACATTATTTTTTGTTTGTTTGTTTGTTCTTGTTTTTTTAAATCTAGCATAGATAGTTACTTTACATTTCAACATGAATGGTAATTTCAAGGCTAAATTTCCCAATTTGATAATATTATTCAATACAAAAGATAACCTAATTTAACAATCGTTAGTTAATATTTTCGACCGAATTTTCTATCCAATTTAATCGAATTTTTCTTTCTGGTTTTTTTCTTCACTGACTTAGAATTTGGAAAAGAAAAATTAAAGTTAAAGAAAATGCCTAGATGGTATATATAGGTTTTTGCTATGAACAATTTACTAAGTTTAAGTTAAAGAATGTTTTTTTAATCGTTAATATTTCTAAAAACTAGGGATAGCTGACACGTGTTATACTGTTTATTTTCTTTCGCAAAGTCTGGGTTGATTTGTTATTAATTTGTTTATTTTTTATTGAGAGAAAGTGAAACTACAGCCACCTTTACAAATTCAGCTTGTGATTGGGGCAGCTAATTTTTAAAATATCCCAAATAAAAAAAATCCAAAAAGTTATTTACTCAGCTTAACTACGTTGTGGCACAAGACCAGCACGCAGCACCCAGTGAGAATTGAACTCACAAATAGAACCCTGCTAATCTAGTTTGCTTGTTCGCCAATGGCCCGGGAGACCTGGGTTCAATCCCAGGTCGAGTCATACCAAAGACTCAAAAAATGGTACTTGATGCCTCCTTGCTTAACACTCAGCATTATAAGGTATGGATCAAGGGTAAAGTAGAGCAATCCTGGGAAGGAGTAGCGCCCTCCCCTACACCTTGGTGTAGTAGCTATCGAAAAGGGAGCCTTCAGGTCACCCTCGACTATGGTCGCCAACTTACACTAAGTGAGGGTGTGCAAAATCTACCAGGAATTAATTTGTCTGGTAATTTTTCTAATTTTCTCGCGGATATATGAACATTAAGCATTTTTATAGTTTTTAGTCACACACGATGCCATTTTTTTTTTGGTTCCATATTTTCTTGTTCATTTGTTTGATTATTAATTACTAAATCACAATCATAAAACAAACTCCCTAAACTGCTATTTTCTCTCTAAATAATCAACGAAGCTCAATTCAACAACTGATTAGTGCCAACAAATGTGTGTATTGTATGAGTATCGTCAGATTAATTTTATTCTCTATTCCCAGCTATGGTTTAAATATTATCACTACTGTTCTACTACAAGGAAGGCTTTGGCATTAAATAATCCATGGAGATTGATATGCCATTAAACAAAGACACTGAAACTGAAACATGTTTTAAAAGTTTGCACGCAAATAATTGCTTATATGTGTATTTTGTGCCGTCAAAAAAGAGAGAATGAAGTCAGTCTTATAAACAAATCGATAACGCTAGAATTAAACATTTTAATAAATAACATATTGAATAACTCGCTAATATTGTTTTATGAAGAAAAATTTGCTAACTTCTTTTTATAGTTCACTTGAAATTACTGAAATAGAAAACAGAATTGATAAAATATTCATTTTTTTATATTATTCATTTCAACTTTGGAATTTCAATATTTATTCTTATTGCAATTTATTACTAGAATTACAAAAAAAAAAAAAAAAGTAAAGAAAAAGAAAATGATAGCTTGAATGAATGTATAAATAAAAATCTAGCATGCTGTTCATTCAGTGTAAAGAACAAAAGACCTCGATAAAATTAAAAATTATGATTTAATGTGGACTCTTAACAAACACTTCCTTAAATGTATATCATCACAATGATTTTAATGTTTTATCAAAATGAATTTTTAATCTTCACTTTTACGAAGTGAACATTAAACAGTAATTACTTCTGAGGTAAGTTTTGGATGGTTATCATCCAGGATACTTGTATTAGAAAGTTGAAAACTCTTTAGATGTCTTTATTTTTTAAAAAATCCGACCTAAAACCGGTGTTAGTTTTTCTAGGCAAGGTTACTTTTGGTCCTTTTTTACGCAACAACAATAAACAAAAACTAAAAACAAACAAAAAATTTAGAAAGTGAAAATGGATTTGACTATAAATCCCGATATTCCCTTTACATTATACTATTTGTGAATTTAGAAAGAAAAAATATGAAAGCATTAAAACAAAAATCGAAAATGACTTGATGTGTGCTTTTTTTTCCAAATTTTAACTGAAAATAAAAGATGTTACTGTTGAATTTACCATTTCCATGAAGATTATTTTTTCACCTTTTGTGAGAATAGATCTCTCTAAGATTGTTGTGACTGAGAAAACGGTATAAAAGTAAAGTGAAAATGACGTACTAAAAGGATTTATAAATGTATTAAGTGTAAAAACAAAGACATAAAATCGCTTAGTAAATTTATTATTAGACTAACAATTACTCGGTAATGAATTTTTCAAAAAACAATTTTCTTTTTACACATATCTTGTTTTAGTGTTTGATTGTTTAAAAACAACATAATCATTCAATAAAATCTTATATAGTGATATGATAGGAATCGATGATGGAAGTTTTATGGTTGAAGTTGGTGGTTGTCTGTATTAGTCATCAGATTAAGAAGAATTGTAGGCAAGAACTGTCGTATAAATGAACATTCCATATTTCTGTAATAAAATTGATACTCGACTTAAGTAAAGGGATCTTAGACGTTGAACCAAATTATTATATGTTGTAATTTTACAAATACTTCACTGTTCAAGCTCGTATCCACAATATTCAAGTAAAACTCGTGGCACTGGTGAATAAATACTTTGTGGCACAGAGTGGTTCATTTTCTTTTTCAAACCTAGAGTGAAGTAGGAATTGAAATTCAGTGAATTGAAAGAAGAAATAGAGAAGAATAAGGTAGAAGAAGGGTGAAAAAGAGAAGAGAAAACCAAACAAAACCAAAGTTTACTGACAAAAAAAGAAAGAAAGAAAGAAAGAAAAAATTTACAAATAGTAGGGCACAGACTCGCTTAACTAAGAAATACTCGCAATATGAGTGCACGTGCAAGCACATGCTTACTCCTCCCACCCTTTACTAATTTTGGAACAAGGCCATAAGTGAAACTGGAAATGTACTACTAAGGATTGAACTCACTAAATAGTTTGAGATTACCTTGCTAGAGCAGTTGCCATTCATTACTTTGCTAATGAAAATGAAATGAATGAACCACTTCACTTACTTTTTCTTACGAAGGTGTTCACAATTAATTAGGATATACTTGGGCTAGTCTAGTACACGGTCATAATAATGGGACATTCAAGCGAGGATTGAACTCATTATGTTGGTACCGTGGTATAGGGATACTGATCGGTGAGATTAGCTTGAGTTGCTGAGCATCGCTCTGTGGCAGGCGTCTAGTATTATACGAGAATAAAGGAAGAGTAGAAAAAACGCACGATTAATGACTTTTATCATCGCAGTTTGGTGGTAGAGGAAAAATTCTTAACCATAGCCTTTAGTGTTTTTTGTATTTTGCAGTCATATTCACGTAAGAGAGACGAACACACCCATATTGTGTTAGTGTTGTTGTGTGTACTTGTTTCAGGCGCGCGCGCGTGTTGTGTGTGTGTGTGTGTGTGTGAGAGAGAGAGAGAGAGAGAGAGAGAGAGAGAGAGAGAGAGAGAGAGAGCTAGAGAGCCGGAGGGGGATACAGTTACACGCATCGTTGAAGATTACATACTAACAAAAAAAGTACAACACTCAGTGAACACAAAAACAATAATAAACTGTAAAACACGCTCATTACCACGTGCATGATTGAAACAACGGGCGGGCATATAGGTTGTTGTAAGGTGTGCCTATAGATTTTCTTGTTCACGCATTACACGTACACATTTGGTAAAATAAATAAATAAAATGAAAAATAAAAAATAAAAACAATAAAAATTTTGAAAATCCACAAAAGTCAATTAGATACTTATGGTTCTTAAATAAAGTGAAAGAAAAAAAGTGATATATAGAGAAAGAGAGCGAGAAATAAGTGTAGGTGTTATTGCTCTTCTTTGGACCCCTAAAAAAAGAAAGAAAAAGATATTTTATTTCTGCTTGTATCCAAAAATAATTCAAAAAAAGATTTTTTCAAACCTTTCATATTTTGTACACACGAACACAGTTATATTTACTGGTAAAATCTGCGGTATCAAAATTTTCAAAAAATTACCAAATAAATTGTCTTCTTAAGTTCTCAGACTCTTGCTTTTTTACACATATACACAATAATGTTATTGCTGGAGGAGGATGCGAACATTAAACGAATACATCGATATTACTGAAGTACAAACAATAGTACTCATTTATTGTGAGAAATACACTAGAAACAATATTCATTCACAATCAGTCACACATATATACACCGCCACTATACACTTGAAAATACCAATGTATGACTACACAGAACACACACTACACAACAATATCATATTGTCATATAAAGGCAGTCAGTCATAAAAACTAACACGTTATACATACTTGAGTGACATATAACACCTACACACGCACACACATATACATACACGCACTTTATGGGGGAGGGACGATCACAACTTCACACACACAATGCAAAACATTCGCATAGATTCAATAAAGGCAAATCATGTCAACACACACACACACACACACACACACACACACACACACACACACACACACACACACACACACACTTCCCACGTGAAACCAATTCTATGTACATCCATAAACGCAAAAAATCTATTGGAAAATTATTAAATATTGACTCTGACAGATAATAATAATGTGTTTTGTGTAAGTTTAAGTCACTAAGTGTGCACGCGTGCATTTGTTCATGTGTGTGTGTGTGTGTGTGTGTGTGTGTATGTGCATGCGAATTAGCGTCTGTTGTATTGTGCAGTACCTAATAATATATTTATTTTGGCACTTAACCCGAAAATGAAACAGTCTAGGGTACTGAAAATAATTTAAAAAAAAGAAAAGAAAAAGAATGAATTCGAAAAATATAGAAAAAAAAAAGCTGATTAAAAAACAAAAAAATGCTTTACGCTCTGTGCTGGGCGACATTTACTGCGGGACTGGTTGGTGGATGACGTCACACTTTTAATGTAGGTAAAGCACTCAGAGCAGTCAATAGTTCTGGCGTCAGTTAGTAGAGAGAAGGCTATCAGAGCACATCACACGGAAGAAAAAAAAAAGGGGAGGATTATTCGTTTATTTCATTCAAGCCAAGAAAAATAATAACCCCTACGTAATATCTACATACAGTGAAAAGGAAAAAAGCACAACACTGGTTCGTTCTTCGTCTTTGATTATTTAATGTTTTTGACAAACGTTTCCGTTGTTTGTAACAGAAAATAGACTGGAGTAGATTTAGCCGTTGCCTTTTTTTTTATGAAATTGACTTGTATAATTGTGTTATTTGTGGATTGATATAGATATATGTTGTGGTTTTGGTTGGGTAAAAAGAAGAAAAGAAGAAGGAGCGCTATTGTGCGTGCATGTATGTGAGTGCGATTGGAAGAGTGTGTGAGTGTGTTTGTTGTGGTTGTCTGTATGTGTGAGTGAGTGTTTATGTGTGAGGGGAAAGAGCTTCCAGGTGACGGCAGTAGCAAGGAATGGAATCCATATCTGAATGGAGGAGCATCGTAGTTGAGAAAAAACGTCTCTACGAAGGTGAAGATCAGTCTCCAACTCCGACGACACCGACATCACTACAGCAGCAGCAGCAACAACATTTCTCATCGTCTCCTCTCGTTCCTTCTTCGCCGTCATCA